>CM040629.1:46773326-46798544 GCA_022817965.1 Solanum lycopersicoides | reverse complement strand
AATTACCAAACACCAACATTAAACACTAAATCATAGATATTAAAACACAACATCCTAAACCAAAAAACAACCTAAACTCTAACCTAACCCTAACATTAACCCTCACACTCACTCTACCATAAATCGTAAACTCCAAGCCCAAAATACAAAAACCCAATCATTAAACAATAATCATTGATATTAAACCTCAAATCCTAAACCCTAAACCCACAATCCTAAAATAGCAAAAACCTTAAGCCTAACCCTAACCTAACCCTAACTATAAACCATATACCGGAAACCCTAAGACCAAAATACCAAAAATCAATAATTATATACTAAGCCATAGATTTTAAACCTCAATTGCTAAACCCTACAAATAAAAGCGTAAATAAAAACCTACACCCTACCCTAACCCTAACCCTAACCCTAAACCCTAAACACTTAGTCCAAAAAAAACCTAAGTCCAAAAATGAAAACCCAAACATTAAACACTAAATCATTGATATTAAACCTCAAATCCTTAATCTAAACCTAAAACCTAATAAAAACCTAATCCCTAACCCTAACCCTAACCCTAAGCCCAAACTACCAAAACCCAAATGTTAAACACTAAGCCATATATTTAAACCTCAAATGCTAAACCCTAAACCATAAAACCAAAAAAAAACTACACCCTGACTGTAATCGTAACCCTCTCCTAATCTTAAATCCTAAACCTAAACCCTAAGTCCAACAAAAACCCAAAAAAAAACCGAAGTCCAATATACAAAAACCCAACTATTAAACACTAAACAGTTGATTTTAAATCTCAAATCCTAAACCACAAACCCTAAAACCTAAAAAAAAACAAAAAACCCTAGACCTAACCCTAAACAATAACCTGAAACTGCAAGCCCAAAATACCAAAACCCAAACATTAAACACTAAAGAATAGATTTTAAACCAAGTATTCTAAACCCCAAAACCTAAAATCTAAAAAAAAAAAACCTAAACCCTAACCCTAACCCTATCCCTATCATGAATCCTAACCCTAACTCTATCTATAACATTAATTCTAAACACTAAACACTAAACCGAAATCCCAAAATACCAAAAACCTAAATTTAAACACTGAATCATGGATATTACAACTCAAATCCTTAACCTAAAACCCCTAAGACCTAAAAAACAACCTAAACCCTAACATTAACCCTAACCCTAACCCTACCATAAACCCTAAACCCCAAACCCAAAATACCAAAACCCAAACATTAAACACTAAACCATTGATACTAAACTTCAAATCCTAACCCTAAAGAATAAACCCTAAACCCTAAGACCAAAATACTAAAACCCAAACATCAAATACTAAACCATAGATTTTAAACCTCAAATGTTAAACCCTGAACCATAAAATCTAAAAAGAAACCTACACCCTAACCCTAATCCTAACTCAAACCCAAACACTAAACCCTAAACCCAAACCCTAAGTTAAAAAAACCCTAAGTCCAAAATACCAAAATCCAAATATTAAGCACTAAAACCATATATTTTAAAACTCAAATCCAAAACCCTAATTCCTAAAACCTAAAAAAAAAAAAAAACCTAACCCTAACCCAAACCCAAACCTGATCCCTAACCTTAAACCTAACCTTAACCTTAAACCATTAACCCGAAACCCCAAGCCCAAAATACTTTAAACCAAACATTAAACACTAAACCATATATTTTAAACCAAAAATCATAAACTCTAAAACGTAAAACCTAAAAAAAACTCTAAACCCTAAACCAATCCCCAGGACGAACCCTAACCCTAACCATATCCTTAACCATAACCCTAAGACCTAAACCCTAAACACAAAAGCCAAAAGACCAAAAAAATAACAATAAAAACTAAACCATAGATATTACAACAGAAATCCTTAATCCCAAAAACTAAACCTAAAAACAACCTATACCCTAACCCTAACCCTAACATTAACCCTAACCCTAACTGTACCATAAACCTTAAACTCCAAGCCCAAAATACCAAAACCCAAAAATTAAACACTAAATCATTAATATTAAACCTCAAACCCTAAACCCTAAACCCAAAAACCTAAAAAAGCCAAAACCCTATCCCTAACACTAACCTTAATCCTAACCCTAACCATAAATCATAAACCCGAAAACCTAAGCCCAAAATACCAAAACCCAATAATTAAATACGAAACCATAGGTTTTAAACCTCAAATGCTAAACCTTGAAAAATAAAACCTAAAAGAAAACCTACACCTTAACCCTAACTCTAACCCTATCCGTAACCCTATCCTAAACTTAACCCTATCCTTAACCCTAACCCTAAACCCTAATGTCATATCCCAAAACCACACCCTAGACGTTAGGGTGCAATTTGGGATTGCGACCAGCGTCGTTGACCTCTCAGAGGTCTAAGACAAGCCCTTTCGTACCATTCATTGCATACATGTATGAAAAGTAGTGCGGAATTAAAACTTTTTATGCGAAATAATAATACTCCAAAATATCTCTTTATATAAAAACATAATTAAAGGCTAAGTCTCAAAATCACCATCTTAGACATATGAATATAGAAAATAGCTAAGTCTATTACAATACTTTCAATAATGAAAACTAAAGACCAAGATGTCTCGGATCTAGTGAGGACATACCAAACTATTTGCTTGAATGAACACTAATCCAAGCTTCAACTTCGAGACTCCTTTCAAACTCCACCTACACCTTTAGAGATAGACAAAATGTATGAAATTAGTACAAACACTTGTGCTAAGTAGGTTGTAATGCATAAAATCATGAGAAATGGACATTCGTATAAAACATGCTTTTTTTTATGAAAACATCATAGTATAAGTATAAGAAAAACATTTAACACCTTAGAAACATACAAGACATCACATAAGCATTTTATCAAATATTGAAGAATATTACAGTGAACTAAGTTCAACTTTACAGTAACCTCTTTTAACTTGCATTCTTCTCACCAAAGGTTATCGTAAGATATTATCATTTCCTTTTTCTTTTCATTAACTCCCCACCTAAGGTTACTCTAAGATTCACCTAAGTAGGACAAGAGGAGACCGCCCATACACCCTGTTCAAGCTTACCTAAGCAACCCTCAAGCTACCCTAGATGGAGCACATTCTATTCCTCATACGTTAGCTAAAGTCGTGATCGTTCATTAAGTATATTAGAAGAAATTTCATTAATTATAGACTTCACATAATGGTCTTGGAAATACCTAGGGACTCACATGCTAACATATTCAAAGTCTAGTCGTGCAATGTCTAGATATCGTCCCATTCCACTACCTAAACTTCCTAGAAATTATCCAACACTAGTATGTATCCCACATGATGAGAATAGGCTATAACTGACATAGAAAATACTATCTAGGCATGGAATCCGTAGTCTACCCTACTCCGATGGAGGGTGTTCTACTTGCCAAGGGTAGAACTAGGACACATCCTGTAAGACCCCGAAAATGAGCTAAGGTGTCTAGAGCCTAACATGTTTTCATTAAATTTCTAATGTCCTAAATATTATTAAAATATAGTATATAGGCAGTAATTAAAATATTAGAGGTATTGGAAGTCGAACGTCAAGGGACGACTAAGACGTTCGACGACTAAGTCAGCTAAATGCCTCGTATGTGGTTCTATGTTATTATGTGTGATAAATGATATTATAAAGTCTTTAAATGGTTTATAATGATTTTTTATGTTGTTATATGAAGTTTCGAGAAGTTTGAAGGTCAAACGACCAAGAACGTCCAAGGCGTTTTAAAGATAGCCCTTAAGACGTTCATCGTGTGTCATGATGGGGCTTGGCCTGTTTTGACGTCTTCTAGGTGTTTGTTTTGGATGAAATTTATGTTAAGGGTATATAAATTGTTAAGGTTTATAATCGCATTGGAAGATTTTGGGTACGACTCTTAAAGGGCCCCACAAGAGGCGCCAAAAGAAGGACCCAAAGCTGCCTAAGACACTGCATGGGCAGTGTCCATTGACGGATCCAACGACAGATCGTTGGTCCACCAAAGGCCCGTCGAGCAGGTATCATCGAGGTACAGATTCCTTGGGCAGGTCTTAAGCCAATTTTGGCTAAGTGACAGGCAACGGAGGCCAGGCACGGCCCGTCATGGCCTCGACGCCCCGTCATTAACATCGTTGAGGGTGGCCTGCAACTGGCTGCCTGCGTGCTGTTAATTAAATGGGTGAATGGGAAATTCACCCCATGTCCTAACCTGACTATAATAGGTTTATTTAAGTAATTTTGGGTGTATATAAGTCATCTACAACGTGATCAACCCATTCTAAAAATCAACTCACATGTTTTGAGCTCTTTCCTCCCAAAATACTCTCTCTAGAAACCACCATTGTTGGTGAAGCTCAAGAACAGATTCAAGCTGGGTTTTCCATGGATGAATCATCAAGTTTAAGAGGTTTTCAACTAATAAAAGGTATGGTGATCCTTCATCTCTAAGTAACATTTCACTTGGGGAGTTCTTCTCAATGTTTTCAAAGAAAGTTTATGATCAAAGTTCTTCTTCTTCAATCTAGCCATGGGTTCTATCTAAACAGGTTTTGAACGATTGAATCATGATTAATTGAAGTTAATACAGTGATTTCAACGTTATTTCACTCCAATTGCATGATGAACCAATGTTCATTCCAAAATTGGTTTAGCTCTTGCATGGGCTTTGTGATTATGGCTTGTTCTTGATTAAATGGTGATTCTCTTACGTTGAATTGCTTGTGTTTATTGTTATTTACGTTAATTGATGGTTAATTTATGATGATTAGTCCATGATGATAAATATATGAAGATTTGAACATGAATAGCCTATGTTTCTACATGTTGCCTTGAAGTCGATTGTGAGATCGATTGTGTAGAGTGGTGATTACGTATGGACTGCTGTAGCTACTGTTTTAGGGTGATATAATGGATGAATTTTGTAGGTATAAATCCTTAATTCTCAAATTAAGAAAGGCTTGCATGAATTGATCTAGATTCCTTTAGGCTATGAAGTCAAAAAGCTAAGTGTGTGATGTATCTCGAATTGTGATTAGATGAAGCATGATTTCGTCTTGATTTATTATATAATTAGATACTTACTAATGAGTGTAATGTTGATAAAATGTGAATGATTATCAAAGCCTTAGAGAGTTCATAGTATTGGTAAATTCTTCTATACTCTAGCAAATCGATAAGCCTAAATGCCTATGTTATAACCTTAATCTTGAAGCTATGTAATTACGATTTCAATATGGTTAAATGTAGGTTTAGCTACTGCCTTATACTTATAAAATGTATAAAATATGATATAAAATTAATGCAAGGGAAATTAGCTAATGATCTATGTTATTCTACTTTTCTAGTATGTTGATGTGTTGTATTATGTTATAGTATAATCTTGTAGCGACTTGTACATGGTTTCTTATATGTTTAAAGTACATTTAGATACTGCCATATATGTGTTTATCGATGAATAAGGTGTATTGATCAATGATGATCAAAGGGTGAGAAACTGGTAAGATTGCTTATTCCCTCTACTCTTCTACTTCTCTATTCTTCTATAATAATGTTGATGAAGCCTTGTATGGCATTGTGTGGTATGGTCCACTTATGGTGGCGGTGTTTACTTTATTGTCATTATATATGTGTTGATCATGGCCTTGAAGGCAAATTGATGAACTTATGAACATGTGCTTAAGATAATACTATGAGAAGCTTATGCCCACTTTCCTATTCTAGTTGTGCTCTAGGTTGTATGGCTATTCTATAAGCATGTGTATATTCATGATAGGATAAAGTATAGTTGATGCTATTCATGTGTTAAAAGGGTTAATAATCCCTTACCTATGTACCCCTATGTGAATGATTGAATAGTACAAGTTAGGAGTCTTAAGTGTATTATGAAGTCGGCTTATCTCCTATGTTATTGTGTGTTGTGTGGTCTGTGCTTGATGAAGTGTTATGATCTAAAACGGTGGATACTTTAATGTGTTTTGATAGCCATTATGTGATCAGGATTGACCAATGTACACCCACTCTCACTTACATGTATGATACAAGTAGTATAGGTCATTGTGTCTAAATGAAAGGTAGTTCTCATATTCACTAGTGTCTACTACTATGCATATTAAGGTGATGTTTATGAAAGTATGATTTGTATTCCCTTACTAGGATGACTTGATAGGTGTACTAGTATGGACAGGGTATGGGACCTTGTCTATGCATTGCACATGTGTACCTTGATAGGATAGTTCCTAGGTTTGGTTTCTATGTATGTGAAAGATGAATATATGAAAATGTTATAAATATGATGTATATGAAATGTGAAGTATGAATGTGCATAGTGTCTTAGTGGGTTATGTGAAAGGTTTGCTCACATCATTGTATACACTAATACACATGAATGCTGATCTAGTCAATAGAGGAGCCTTGAAAGGTATGCTCAAGTGTATCCTAGACTAGATAGTGCTAATACATATGATATGTCCATGCGAAGGGATCTTGTCACATGATTTGGGTAATTGAAGTTTCATCTATGACCTATGAACTAAGCATATGAGGGGATGATTCTCCTAAGCCTATGTTTTTATAAATAAATGTTAATGAAGGCTTTTTCAATAAAGGGAACTTAGCTTAGCACCGAGCGAGCTTGTATGTGAGGGGGTGACACTTTCTTACATAAGGAAAGGTAGGGTTCACTACGGTCCTCATGGGGTGGATAGCCTCATGACCCAACATAGGGTGTAGAGTTGATATTTCCATGAATCCCCCAAGTTCCATAAACTGTGTTGCCACCATAGGATACTAGCTAGTGTATCCACCTAGAAAGCTATGTTATGTTTGGTTCTACTTTGGCCGGTAGACCACCTTCTTTCAGTGTGAGGTTTTACGACACCGGATTCCATGATTACCACTCATGGTCTATGTCGGTTAAGGCTATGGTTTCCCTAAAGTAAAATGAACAATGGAAGAACCCTAACTAGGATAACCTAAGGGTAGTTACTTAGTGTAGGTGGGGGTATGGGACTTCACCTATGCATTGCACAAGTGACTCTTGAAGGAAGTCTTAGGAAGATGTTGTAATGCATGTTACTAAGTATATGTCCTTTATGTATGACATTGTAGTATTTGTCTATTTTTCATGAAGATGTGCATGATATGAGTCTCTATGCATGATGTGGATCTTGTGAACTATATGGTGAAGCCCTTACTTGACATAAATCAAGTTGTCTTCTCTTACTATGTTGATGTATGACTTGGATGTAAATGCTTGTGGTCTTATGATAGGTTTACTAAGTATGTGTGAGGTTATGGGGATTCACATATACATTGCACTAGTAGACATAGAGTAGGATTATGAGTAAGGTATTATAATGCATTGATGTAAAGTAAAATAAGTATATGTGCATAATGACTAGGAGTTCATTGTAATGCCCTTTTAGTCTAGGCTTAACTATGTCTATGTTGTACTATACTTCTATGATGGTATGTGTTGTCTTGTGGAGGTTATGTATATGCTTTCTTGTGGTGTTAGGTGATACATTGCACCAAGTATCCCTAAAGGATTTCTTGGAAGACTAATGAATTGAAAGGAAGAGTTCACTGTAAAGGAAATTGAGTTCAATGTAAAGTGACCTCAATTTGGACTTAAATTCTATAAGTGCTTTTCTATGATGTTTGGCCTTTGATTATGTTTCATTAAAGTATGAAAATGATATAAATGCTATTGTCTAAAGGTTTTATGAAGATTTACTCAAAAATGCATGAAGTATGATTTCAAAGCAAATATCCCTTTTTAAATGCATGTTTTTGCATGGTTGCCATACTTAGTACATTCTTGTGATAATCCCATTCTTCTCTACTTTTTTTACAAAGTGTAGGTTATGGATGCTTAAAGTTCAAGGATGTCCTACTTATGTCTTTAATGTAAAGTCTTTAAATATTGTATAGTTATGTAAGGTGTCTTATGGGCCGTGTACCTAATGTACTCTAAAGTTATTGAGTCTAAGATGGCAAAGAGACTTAAGGTCTATAAATGTATTATGGCTTATGTTTTATACATATATGAGTTGGAGTTTCTAGCATATGATGTGCTATGAAAAGTTATAAATTTTCCGCTAAATTTACCATGTTAATGCGATGAATGATAACTATGGGCTTGTATAAGACCTCCGAGAGGTCGAGTATGCCGTGTTACTTCTAGGGGGTTCCCCCGGATGTGACACATCCCATGTAGGCACATGGTCAAGGAATATCAAGGTTTTTTATGTACTCTAGTCTCATTCTCAAGTAGAGGTAAATTGTACTCTAGTCTCCTTCTCAAGTAGAGCTACAAACCACAACATATTCACTCGGTGCTAGCTTTTGTTCTCATAGAGTAAGTTCAATATAAGGGACATATGAAAAGTTACCATCTCTTAGTCATTACCTAGTAATAATGCACCTACCAAAGATGGGTCCACTAGGGCTGCCATTCAATGGTCTATAAGGATAGCTCATTCTTAACCTTCTTTCTATACAGAAGATTCCACGTATTAGTCATGCTTAGAAGGGCACCATCTTAGGTCTACCGATCCTAGACTTCCATTAAACATTCATCCATACACATATAAGACAAAGGTGCCTATGCCTACTAAGTCAAGATGTTTATATTCATCATATACATGTATCAAGTGAGGGACATAATCTACCAAAACAAGACACATCATTAATTCACATTAGCACATATAACATATCATTCTTTGAAGCACTTAGGAATGACCCTTATCATCTTTATGTCTACCTATACGTTACTATAAAATCATCAATATAACCATCATATACTCATATAGTCAAGTAGGAATAATCATATATCAGCTTTAAGAATACACACATAAACACATAATCATAGTCTATCATGATCATCTAATATCCATAGAAGAACACATACTTTCATTTAATCACATATAGATATATATGATCATACTTCAAAAAATAATTGAAGTCTAATTAACATAAAATAAATACAATTAGGGCATCGTAACACCAATCCATTCACACCACTTCAATCCATTTCTAAATCATCCAATTCAATACCATAAGGCCCTTACCCACGACCATGAATATCAATTCAAAGTACAAATCATAATACTAGACGAAACTAGGTCAATTCAATATATATTTAACAATCTAAGACCAATTAGACATCAATTGAATACAATTCTTACATCATTAGAAAGCCCATAAGAAACTACTCATTAATTCATAAGTATAGAGACATGATCACTTAACCCATAAAATAGTCAAAATAGGAATTTGCATGGTTTGCATGGGTTCATAAGAATTATAAATTTAAAACATTGAATAACATCAATTCAATTCTAAAACGTTGATTTAAAACCTTTGATGCAAGAACTCATGGCTAGATCATGAAATTGGACGAATCATGTTTTTGATCATCTTTGAAACTCATTGGAATTGAATCCTTCAAGAAATAGATTTCAAGGATGAATAAACATACGTTATATATGAAGAATCCACGAAAATCTGATTGGAAACTTTGAAACCTTCGTTTTCTTCCTTAAGCTTTTCTTGTTCTTCAATGGAGTTTTGAAAAGAGTGCGTTTCTTGAGAGATGAAAGAATTTTCGTGTGGTCTGATTTGGGACGTATAAAAGTGATCTCAAACTGACCTATTATCAGTATATAGTCGTCCTATGAATAACCCTAAAGACCCTCCACTTAAATTACTAAAACACCCCTCCTAAATTGACTAAAAATAGGAGAGCATTTGACTTAGCCAAATTCTTAAAAATTTGCTAAGGTTGTCTGTAACATTCCGGAAAATTACGTGTCTAGTGAAGAGCGCAATAGGTCTTTAAAAATTCGTATTGGGGATACGTAGGCATCCCAATGCCCAATATTGAGAAATATTGGGCATAGTATAGAAAATTGGCTAAGTGGTATTAGCCAATTTCTATATAATACCCAAATAAGCAAAATATTGGGCATATTAGAAATATTGGCTTAAAGGGGTGTTAGCCAATTTTCTAACATTAATGAGCTTGTTTAAGAAATGTACCTGCAATGAAGACCCTAAGCTAAACATATGTTTCATAATATTTGCACATAATAGATACGAGGCATCTATGTGTCAAGCCTTTGCATCATAGCACATGACCACTTAAAATGATCATTTAGATTAAGCAGTGCCCAAGTACATAGTGAGGATCCTTGGGAAAATAAGTAAACATTCCCAAAGGAACCATAAATAATAGTTAGTTAGGAAAGTACAAGCAACCCATGTGCAAGCACATGGGGAGATACGACCAAGAGGGGACCACCCTAACCGAATTTGGTTAGGGTAGTTAGGGGGGAAAACGTGCACAAGGGACCACTCCATGTGGATCCTAACTTCCTAATCAATTCTAGACTCTAACCTACTGCCCTAAATAGCTAACTAACCTAGAACCAAACGAAAAAAACTAATTAGTGCACCCGACAACCTAGGACTAAACTAGGTTGACACTAACCTAGTACTAGTTGAAGAGACAACCTAGTAGCTAACCTAGGATGGTCCAAAAGGTTAGTTATGGTCCTAACAACTTAGGGGTACTTTATTAATTACCCTAGGCTACCTAATTATTTAATTTAGCAACTTAATTAATTAATTTAAAAGGGATAAAATCAAAACTACAAAGGAAATTTCCAGATTTCGATTTAGACAAGAAAGGGACAACCTAGTACCTAACCTAGGATGGTCCAAAGAGTTAGTTAAGGTCCTAAAAACCTAGGTATACTTTAGTAATTACCCTAGGTTACTTTATTAATTAATTTAAAGGCGCAAAACCGAAATCACAAAGCAATTTCCAAATTTGGGTTAAAACAAGAAAAAGACAACCTAGTACATAACCTAGGATGGTTCAAAGGATTCGTTATGGTCCTAACGACTTAAGGGTACTTTAGTAATTACCTTAGGTCACCTAATTAATTAAATTAGAAATTTAATTAATTAGTTTAAATGATCAAAATGAAATTCTTACACTAACCTAGTACAACTCAAGAAACATCCTAGTACTTAACCTAGGATGATCCAAAAGGGTTAATTTTGGTGCCAATGACTTAGGGGTACTTTATTACTTACCCTAGGTCCATAAATTAATTAAATTAAGGATTTAATTAATTAATATTAAGTCAAAATGTTGACCAAAACCATAGTCAACATTAATTTCCAGATTTGACTAAGTATTGTGTTTTCCTAGTTCTAGTCAATCTAGGAGGGGCTTTTTAGTAATTAGTTAATTAATTTATTTAATTAACTTATTAAACCTAAGTTGTATAATTGAATATCAGTTCTTAAACCTAAAAATCACATTCAAACTCATAGAAAAAAAGGACGCAAAAACAGTAAGCAACGAACGCACGAAAAAGGCAGAAAATTTATCGATTTCTCTAGGGCGATTTCAAGGTTTCTTTGAAGGTGGTATTCGTAGATTAAGTTCTACATAAGGTATGGGTTTCTCTCCTGGACTCGTTTCTCCAAGAGAACTTTCTTTCGAATGAATTCAACGATCTTGAAACTAGGGTTGTTCCCGTTCTCGTCGAACTCCTTGTCCCTAGTATCCTTTTCCATTTTAATGTTGAATAGGTTAGAGATCATGTTGTTGGTATGTGGTGATGGATGTTCTTAAAATGTATTGTTCTTGAAAGATGAGTATCGAATGAACCTATAAACTTGTAGTTGCGTAAAGTTAATACTATCATGAAAACTAAGAATCGATGATATGCTAAGAACGTCCGTGATTCTTTTAGGTGATTTATGTGTATTGGCCGAATATTGACTTGCTGTTGTTGTGCCGTTATGATGATATTAAAGTCATAAAATGTTAATATGATACTGTCCAATATGTCTTAAAAACGTTAACCTAAAGTCATGAACTAAGATTGGTTAAGAGAATGATACTATGTTAAGATGTGTCTGAAAATATTATGTATGAAGATGATTACGATTTGTTGTGTATACCTACTGTTAATGTGACTTGTTGATGATGTTGTGTTCGTTAAATGATCATATTATGCTGTCCAAGATGCTTAAAAACGTTGTGCCTAAAGTTATGTTATAAGGTTGGCTATAAAGATCTCCATGATATTCTCATGACCAGTGCCTAGTGAAATTATGATTTGTGCCAACAAATTGGCTAGTAAAACATATGTCTAAGCATATTACTTCCAAAACATGAAAATTCATACCAATCTCTACATTAATGAACTCATAACATAGGGCATGCAAATCAATGGGATAAGTCCCAACATACCCTATCCACACGAACTTGTGAACGTAAAAACATTGAATTGTTCTAGTAAGTTAATCAAAGGTTAAAAGTTCAAGTGTAGTGAAAGTTTGGCTTATGCCAATAAATTGGCCTACAATATTATCTCCAAAAATATGTAATAGAATTGTATAATGATTCCATGAAATTATATTTGAATGAATGTTTGGCTTGTGCCAATAAATTGACTATGAAGTTATTTCCAAATTTTCTACGCCAATACTAATCATATGCCAATCTTGTGTAGCCAAAACAATGAAATGACAACTCAAGTACTTCTAAACTAATTCAATGAATCCATAACCAAGGGAATTCCATTCATTGGGACAACTCCCAACATGCTCTACAAGAATGAACTATGAACATATGTAACTCATTGAAAGAAGTGCTCATCGTCCATAAACGATGAAATTAAGCTACTACACTAAAGTAAAGAAGTAACGTGAGTTATAACATAATTAAAGGGGTCTAAATTAAGTAAGTGACCAGAATGGGGTGTTAAAGGAAGTGAGACAAGTCTTACCTACACCAAAGCTAATTTGTTAAAAGAATACTCACGAATGAAGGTGTTAGAATGTGTGAGACTAGTCTCATTAACACCTAAGGATGATATGTAATGACAATTCACATTCATCAATGTAAATTAAGGATGATATGTAAGGAAAATTCACATTTCATCAATGTAAAGTAAGGATGACAAGTCATCAAAAGAGTAAATAAATCTCAATGACATTCTATATGTAAGTGAAAGGACAATTCACACTTAATACGTAAAGAAGAGATGAGAAATCATCTAATGAGCTAGGACTACTTCATGCTAAGAAGCAAGCTTCGATGATGTATGAGTTGAATGTAAATAGGATCTTTAAACTGAACACTGATAGGCTAGTTATGAGTGGTGATGCCTTCTTTCAAGAAGGGCGGAGGTTCACGTAATTCTCATGAGATGAGACTGTCCACCAAGGTGGGTATGGGTCTCCCTAAATATCCTAGTCTTTAAACTATGCTGCCAACATAGGGAACTAGCCAGTGGTTTTTCACCTAAGCGAGCTAGGGATGTTTTGGTTTCACCTTGGCTAGTGACTCTAACTCTTTTCGGTGTGGGGAAGACACCAGATTTCATGAGCTCACTTGATCTATGTCGGTTAAAGTTGAAGTTCCTCAAAGTATGAAAGATAAAGAAATGAACGATACCGAAGGTGTTTGTGCAAGACAATCAGGAGGTGAAATCAGATTCAAGTAATGACATTAGGTCATTATTGGTCATTGCACTTCATGATCCCGATGAGAGTCTTACACTTCATCCTAGGTATATCTAGTGTTTACATCATCCTATTAATGAATAAAATGATTAATATGAAGTATGAATGAACGAATGAAGCAGAATCTGTGTTTGCTAAAGAAGACCCTCGGGTTGAGATCCCATATGTTGGGCCCTTACTTGAGATGTCTTAATGCTACATCCACGATTCCAAGGTATCGTGGATATGAAATGTATAATATATAAAACATGAAATGTATGTTATGTGAACCTATGTGTGTATGATGTGTGACATATTCATGGTATGACCTTCCTATTAGAAATTAGGCAAGTCAGAGACTTGACCTCCTAAGAAAGCATGTTCATTAGGAAGAGTCATGGCTTATAATGACTTCTTATATTACGCTAATAAAGGGAAGTAGAAACATAAATTTAACTAAATACCCCATAACTTACCTAACATGAAACTAATGAAATCAATTGCATGATCAATAAAGAATGGCTGTAATGAATATATAGTGTAAAGAATGACTCACTATAAGATACGAAAATCATTCCTTAGTCCCTGTATTACTTACATTAATTCATTGTGGGTATGGGACTACAATGAATCATTGCACTTGTAAGTAAAAAATAGGACTAAAGGAATTATTGAACTACACAACAAGAAGAAGAAAAAGACTGAAAATAAAGCTAAGTATGGAAAAAGGGGCTCTCGGGTTTGGAGGGTTAAAATTTCAAATCTTCGCTAGAGTTGTTCTAAAATTATGTTGATGATACTAATGTCTTGTAATCATATAGAAAATGAGTTTTGTTCTTTTAATTCATTAAAATACATCATATTAATACCACAATTCACAAATAACGAATTAGGAAAGTCTAGTGATGACACTTTCCAGAAATGACATGTTCTTTAGGAAGAGCTTATATTGATCATGCATAACTTTATGTGTATGTGTGCATACACCCATACTTAGTACAAGTGGTGTACTAACACCCTACTATTTTCTATTTTTATAGGTGCAGATCAGAGGACAGATTGACGACATTTGCAGCGGTTTGGACTTCAGCGTTTCTCCAAGCCATTTTGTAGATCCTCTTTATTTCGAGGATGCTACATTCTTAGTCTAGCTTTAGATATAGACATAGCTAGTGGATGTTTTCCCTAGCGTTTCTTTCACCTTTCATTTCGAAGTTTTGTAATAAGGCCGTGTTTGGCAAACTATTTATGATATATTCATCTTCAGTTTCGAATTAATTCTTTATGATAGATGGTTGTTCTCTTCATGTTGATCTTAGTATATGTTGTAAATATGTAATGACTATATGAAGACTAAGTAAACTTCATACATATAAAAAGTTTTAAATTTTCCACAAAATTTAACTAGATGAATGTGATGAATGCAAGATGAGGCTTGTCTGCGACCTTTGAGAGGTCAACGACGCCGGTGGCAATTCGGATTCAAGAATCTGGGTCGTTACAAACTTGGTATCAGAGCATGAGGTTAAATTACCTAGGATCTAAAGATCAACACAACCACGTTATGTAGTTTCTAGCTTATGGTTGTGAAGCGCACCACAATCATGACCTAGAGACTACGCGATGATAGGAAATTCTCCCTTCTTCTACTCTTTATCGTACCATGTAGAGTTGTGATATTTTATGTCATTTTGAGGATCTAACTCTCTTCTTGTGTATACACGTAGAAAAATGCACACAAGAATTAGGATGGCCAAGTGGTCTAAGGCGACGGACTCAAGATCTGGCCTCTTCAAGAAGGGAAATGATGGATATGCCTAGCGTGACCGAAAGACGTGTAGTAAGTGTGGTCGTTCGCATGGAGGTGAGTACATAGTAGATTCTAAATGCATGCCACGGGTGTTAATGAAGAGAAAGAGGCTAAGTTGGCTGCATATAAGCTCAAGGATGTGGCTCAGGTATGGATTGGCTCCATAAGTGTTATGCTACGATAGATTGTCAAAACAGGGTAGTGAGGCTTCAGTTTCCAAATGAGTTAGAGCTGGAATGGGAAGGACGTGGTTCAAATCCAGTAGGCCAAATCGTTTCACATTTAAAAGCCAATAAGATGATAGCTAAGGTGTGTTGAGATTTTGTAAGAAAGGTAAGTTGAGTCCGATGTATATAGTTCCTTAGGAGATCTTGCAGAGGGTAGGAAATATTGCCTACGAACTGAGGTTACCACAAGACTTGGCTTCTGTTCATACAGTGTTTCACGTTTAGATGCTAGAGAAGTGTCTAGGCGATCCAACGTTCATCCTACCCGTCGAAGGGTTACGAGTTGATGGGAATATTTCCTTATGAAGAGGTTCCCGTTGCAATTTTAGATTGTCAAGTGAAGCCACTGAAGAATAGGGAGGTTCTCACCGTGAAGGTGTTATGGAGGAACACCCTTGTTGAGGGGGCAATATGGGAGGCCGAGGCAGATATGAGATCCTGTTACCCTCACTTGTTCAGTTCTTGAGGTTAGATATACTATTCCTAAGTCTGGTTTATGTTTAAGAAAACTCTAAGTACTTTAGTCTATTTGGTGTGATAGGTCACTAATCGTATGTCTTATACTAGCACTATGTGAGTTAAAACGAAGTTATGTTTGCATTTTATGTTGCTGTTTTTGTGTAACATAGACATGTTTTCTGTGTGGCATGATTTTTGATGTGCATTAAGTTAAATTTGATTGAGAAGGAAATTCCTTAATCTCTAATATAATGCTTCAGATAAGCTTGAATGATATGCATCATCCAAATAAGTGTGAATCATATATTCACAAAAGAGAAACGTTTAAGTATGACAAAGTAACTTTCGAAAGTCACCCTCTTTGTTTAAGTGATGTGTAAGTGTCATTCGGGGACGAATGTTCCTAAGGGGGGGATAATGTAACATTCCGGAAAATTACGTGTCTAGTGAACAGCCTAATAGGTCTTTAAAAATTCGTATTAGGGATACGTAGGCATCCCAATGCCCAATATTGAGAAATATTGGGTATAGTATAGAAAATTGGCTAAGGGATATTAGCCAATTTCTATATAATACCCAAATAAGCAAAATATTGGGTATATTAGAAATATTGGCTTAAAGGGGTGTTAGCCAATTTTCTAACATTAATGAGCTTTTTTAAGAAATGAACCTGCAATGAAGACCATAAGCTAAAAACATATGTTTCATAATATTTGCACATAATAGATAGACATCCATGTGTCAAGCCTTGGCATCATAGCACATGACCACTTAAAATAATCATGTAGATTAAGCAGTGCCCAAGGACATAGTGAGGATCCTTGGGAAAAAAAGTAAACATTCCCAAAGGAACCATAAATAATAGTTAGTTAGCAAAGTATAAGCAACCCATGTGCAAGCCCATGTGCAAACACATGGGGAGATACGGCCAAGAGGGGACCACCCTAACCGAATTTGGTTAGGGTAGTTAGGGGGGAAAACGTGCACAAGGGACCACTCCATGTGGGGACTAACTTCCTAATCAATTCTAGACTCTAAACTTCTGCCCTAAATAGCTAACTAACCTAGGACCAAACGAAATAAACTAATTAGTGCACCCAACAACCTAGGACTAAACCAGGTTGACACTAACCTAGTACTAGTTGAAGAGACAACCTAGTAGCTAACCTAGGATGGTCCAAAAGGTTAGTTATGGTCCTAACAACTTAGGGTACTTTAATAATTCCCCTAGGTTACCTAATTAATTAATTTAGAAACTTAATTAATTTATTTAAAAGGTCTAAAACCGAAACTACAAAGGAAATTTCCATATTTTGGTTAACACAAGAAAGGGACAACCTAGTACCTAACCTAGGATGGTCCAAAGAGTTAGTGAATGTCCTAAAAACGTAGGGATACTTTAAAAATTACCTTAGGATACTTAATTAATTAATTTAGCAAATTAATTAATTAATTTAAAGGGGCAAAACCAAAATCACAAAGCAATTTCCAGATTTCGGTTAAAACAAGAAAAAGACAACCTAGTACCTAACCTAGGATGGTTCAAAGGATTGGTTATGGTCTTAACGACTTAAGTGTACTTTAGTAATTACCTTAGATCACCTAATTAATTAAATTAGCAATTTAATTAATTAGTTAAATGATCAAAATGAAATTCTTACACTAACATAGTACAACTCAAGAAACATCCTAGTACTTAACCTAGGATGGTCCAAAAGGGTTAATTTTGGTTCCAATGGCTTAGGGGTACTTTAGTACTTACCCTAGGTCCCTAAATTAAATAAATTAGGGATTTAATTAAATAATATTAAGTCAAATGTTGACCAAAACCATAGTCAACACCAATTTCCAGATTTGACTAAGTATTGTGTTTTCCTAGTTCTAGTCAATCTAGGAGGGGCTTTTTATTAATTATTTAATTAATTAATTTAATTATCTTATTAAACCTAAGTTGTATAATTCAATATCAGTTCTTAAACCTAAAAATCACGTTCAAATTAATAGAAAAAAGGACGCATAAAAAGTAAGCAACGAACGCACGAAAAAGGCAGAAAATTTATCGATTTCTCTAGGGCAATTTCAAGGTTTCTTCAAGGTTTATTTCAAGGTTGTCTTCGTAGATGTCACGACCGGAATCTAGACCCCAGACGATACCGGCGTCGTTAACCTCTCAGAGGTTGCAGACAAGCCTACTTACGTCATTCTTACTTTACATAGGTTAATTTTAGCGGAAAATTTGAAACTTTTTGTTTCCTAACATACTTATAAAAACATTCTCATTAATACGTAATTGTTCACCATCAACCATCTAACATTAAGAGATAAGCAACTGAAAGAAATAGTTCAATTCTTATTAAGTGTATAATTGCCAAAATGGCACCAATACATAGTCTGAATAAAAAAAAAGAGGAAAGAAACGCTAGTGGAACATGCTCCACCAGCTGAACTGTAATTTTAAGCTAGAATATAAAACATTAGCATCCTCGAAAGCATGAGGACCTACCAACTCTGGATAAATGTTGGACGTCCGGAGAACTGCAACGATGATCCTGTAGCTCTATCGTCCACCTGTGCCTGCACCTAAAATAGTAGAGTTGGTATAGGGTAAGAACACACTTGTACTAAGTATGGGTATATGCAAGCACACACCAAGGACATGCATGAGAAAGAATAGCTCTTTCCTAACAACATGATTTTTGGAAAGTCAAGTCAGTAGACTTGCCAAATTGAGATTAGGAAATATTCCAAATTTGGATTAGGAAAGTAAATGAGATTTTAAAATTTGGATTAGGAAAGTTATGCCATGAGAATAACATATGTCATCATACTTATCACATTTGCACACAACACATAACATTTACACATAGCACATATCATATAGCACATAGCACCTTTTGCATGTAGCACATAACTTCTTTAATGTCATTCATTCATATGCCATGAGACCTTGGAATCATGGACTTAACATTAAGATATCCCAGAAATGAGGGCTCAACATATGGGACCTCAACTAGGGAGTCTTCATTAGCAAACACAGAGTCATCTTCATTCATTCATACGTACTTCATTTCGTTTCGTTCATAGGCCAGTGTGAACACCAGCTATACCTAGGGTGTAGTTTAAGACTTTCATCGGGTTTGCTGTGCAATGATCAATAATAACCTAGTGTTATTACCTGAGTATAGCTCACCTCTTGATTATCCTATCCTAACAACTTTGGTATCGTTCATTTCATTATGTGCATCATTTGAGGCTGGCCTCATTCATTCATTGGGAACTTTAACTTTAACCGACATAGATCATGTGAGCATCATGAAATCCAGTGTCTCCCCCACACTGAAAAGAGGTGGAATCACCGGCCAAAGTATTCCATTAACATGCTAGCGTACATGGGAATTTAACCCCGCCAGATCCCTATATTGGCAGTATAGGTTCAAAGACTAGGAGATGTATGGAGAACCATACCCGGCAAGCCGGACAGTCTCATCTCATGAGAGTTACGTGAACCTTCGCCCTTCCCGAAAGAAGGCATCACCGCTCATAGCTAGCCTATCGGTGCTCAGTATAAAGTTACATTTCATTCAACCCATACGTCATGGAATCTGGCTTCTAGTATGAGGACATCATAGCTCATTAGATGATTTCTCATCTCATCATTAGTATTAAGTGTGTTAATCTCAATACTTTCATTAGAGTGTTCGTAGAGACTGGTCTCTTCATTAACTTACACTCTCTTAAGTGAGTATGTTTTGGTAACATTTACTTAGGCTCATTTGAGATTGTTCTCATCATTTACATTAGCCTCATAACATGTTGTCACCACATTCATTAACATTAGCACATTTGCTCTTTATAATTACTCATCTCATTTTAAGTTAATGTGCATTTCATCATATGCCAATGCACTTGGCCATTTGTGTGTTTCACACTCTTACTTAACCCTTCTAGGGCTTCATCATTTCATTACATAATAATCATTTCATCGTATGCCAATGCATTTGGCCATTTAGTGTATTTTACACTCGTACTTAACCCTTCTAGGGTTACTTCATTTCATTACATACATCTTAGGTTCACTTATTATTAAACGTATGCTAGACTTATGGGTCTATACATACAAGCCATGAGGTTTCATTCATAACTCATTAAGTGACTCATACATTCGTAAGATTATGTAGTACATGACTTATGTATCTTGTATATATGCCAAGACCTTGATTTCGATCTAAGTAGGTGCATGAATCTTGGATAATTTGTTCACATATGACTTATGTATCAAACGGAAATTTGGGCAAGGGAACCCAAGTCTTGAATCAATTGGATATCATTTATATTTTTCATTGGTTTTATTCTAATATTCATAACACTATAACTCTAATTTAAATCACAATATTAACATTGTAGGATTAATTTCCTCCTTAGTAATATTCATAAGTTGGCCGAAGGGTTGGGGGTTCGAACCCCCACAACCCCTTTTTTTATTTTTTTAAAATTTTGTTAGCCTCTCTTTGTCCACTCTAGCCTAAATCAAGAGGTTGTGGGATCAAATCCCCACAGCCTCTTTTATTTTTGCCATTTAAATCGCCTAAGTAGGGAGGTTGTGGTTTCGAACCCCCACAGCCTCCTTACCTTTAATTTAATTTCGCTAGGGGCTATGAGGTGGTGGGTTCAAACCCCCACATCCCCATATATATTTTTATAACTTTTTTCGCTAGGTTGAGGGTATTGACAGTGAGGTCGTGGGATCGAACCCCCACAACCTCACTTGTTTTATTACTCATTTTCGCCTCCCTCCATTTTCCAGCCTTGAGGTCGTGGGTTGGATTCCCACGCCTCACATCTTTTTTTTCTCTTTATTCTTCCTCTTCCTTTCTTCCCAAACTTCGTGTGTTGGATTCCCTCTGGCCCCATTTCCCTAATTATTTTCTTGCGTGGACAACAGCTAAGGGGTTCGAATCCCCTTAGCTCCATTACTTTTTTTTAAAAAAAAATTCAGCCTCTTGGTCATGTGAGGTCTTGGGTTCGATTCCCCTTGACCTCACCTACTTTAATTCTTTTTAAAACTCTCCCAAAATTCCCAGAATCTGCCCGAAATCAACATCAACAAGCTGGAAATTTTGATTATTCTTTTTGCAGCCAATTTTCTCAACTCTTTAATGTTAAATGTTCATGCATTTGGAGTAGTTTTTTTGTGAGTCCATTAGGTGCATTTTCATGGATATATTTGGCCAAGAGTTTATCATTAAATTCAGCCACATTACACTTAAATGAACATCATCATTTACATAAGTTTATACACGTAAAATGACAACCAAAACCATATCAAACTTGAAGCCATAAATCAAAAACTCATTTACAATAAGTTCACAGTAACCTTTTGCACATACACACACTTGCACAAACATTCGAATACATGGTTGTTTTTCCTACGATTTCAAGTATACAATCAAAATCATGTTCATAACGAAGTCATAAGATACCTAAATCTACCAGCAATCATACCCAACCTACGATTTATTGGGAGCTAGTGACAGGGGCATGCAAAAGGGGAAACAACTTAGTTTCGGATTAAATTCGTCTGAGTCCTAAGGGTCTCTTGGGAAAGGGACCAAGAGTAAGAAGACCCATACCTTTATTTTTTCTTGTTCAACCACGAAATTGCTGCCCAAATCCTCTCCAAAATCAGTCCAAGTTCAACACTTCAACACCAATCGACGAAAGACTCCTCCCCTTTGCTTAAAGTGATAGATTTATGTTGTTTTCTTAGATTTTTGGTATGAGTTCTTCAAGTTTGAAGAACTTCAATATATTTTCTGTTTTTGAACTTGTTTAGGCAGAGAGAAACGTGAGAGTGAATGGTGAAACATGAGAGAGAGAGAGCGTGAGAGAGAGTGGCTTCAAGTTAGGAGTTTTGGTTTGGGAATTAGTCAAACTAGGACTCCTTGCTAAACTTTTAAATAAAACCTGATTTTTTTTTCTTTTTTCTTAAATCAGATAATATTTATTATTTAATTTAATTAATTTATCCAATTAAATAAAAGCAAGATAAATCATTGCTTCTAGTGGGGCTCGAACCCGAGTGACACCCCATTTGCGAAAATGGGTCACTTCGGGTTGCCCCAACCCGAATTGCTTTATTTAATTAAATTAATTTATTAAATAATTAATTCCTCAGGGTAATTACAATATTACCCTTGGCCTGGAAAAGACCATTTTACCCTTGGACCCTCAAAACTTAAAATTTCTTCTTTTAAGTCCGGTAAAAACTCTTTCGATTAAATCTTCGTTTTCGTGAGCCTCACATGGTTGGTTCCAACCTTTCCAAGCTCAATTAACTCCCCAAGTTAGTTGGCTTGGTCGTAGTAAGGGTTCTGAGGTCTGGTTCTACGCGTATCAGCCCGTGTGGACCTTGGTCTAATCGCAAGCATTCTTGAAAACCTAAGTCTTGATCCTATTCATTTTTAGGGTTGTTACATTACCCCCCACCTAGGAACATTCGTCCCCGAATGACACTATTACTTCACGTTGTAATGTCAGTCAGGTCATAATAAAATCACTATACACAGTCAATCACAAGCAACAAATTACGGGGCGATAAGGAAACATAGGTTTAAGAGTATAAAATCTAACCTCAAGAGCTGAACAGGTGAGGGTAGCGGGCTCTTATGTCGGCCTCAGCTCCCACGTAGCACCCTCAAAGATGATTTCTCCACAATACCTTCACTGTGGCAATCTCCTTGTTCCTCAGCCGCTTGACCTGTCTGTCTAAGATCTCAACAGGTACCTCCTCATAAGACAAGTCTTCACCAACCCCCAAACCTTCACAGGTAAGATTGATGCTGGATCACCTAGGCACTTCTTCAACATAGAGACATGAAAGACTGGATGAACAGAAGCTAGTTCTGTAGGCAATGCTAACTCATAGGCCACCTCACCCACACGCTGTAGGATCTCATATGGCCCAACATACCTCGGACTCAGCTTCCCTTTTCTACCAAATCTCATCACCCCTTTCATAGGCGATATTTTCAAGTAAACCTGGTCACCAACATCAAACTCTAAGGGCCGCTTTCTGTTATCAGCATATGACTTCTGCCGACTGTAAGCAGTAGTCAACCTGTCCCTAATCATTCTGACCTTCTCTAAGGCCTCATGAATGATCTCCGGACCCAAAATGGATGACTCTCCAACCTCGAACCACCCAACTGGAGATCTACACCTCCTACCATACAGTGCCTCAAACGGTGCCATCCCAATGCTGGAGTGATAGCTATTATTATACGAGAACTCTATCAAAGGCAGATGGTCATCCCAGTTACCTCTGAAGTCAATCACACACGCTCTCAACATATCCTCCAATGTCTGTATGGTGCGCTCTGCCTGCCCATCTGTCTGAGGGTGAAAGGCAGTGCTAAGCTTCACCTGCGTGCCCAAGCTCTTCTGGAAAGATCTCCAGAAATGAGAAGTAAACTGAGCTCCTCTGTCTGAAATAATAGACAAGGGAATCCCATGCCATCTCACAATCTCATCAATGTAGAGTCTCGCATAATCCTCGGCTCTGTAAGTAGACTTCACAGGGATAAAGTGGGCAGACTTAGTCAATCTGTCCACAATAACCCATATAGAGTCATGCTGCCTCCTAGTCCTCGGAAGCCCAACCACGAAGTCCATATTAATGGCCTCCCATTTCCAAGTCGGAACCTCAATAATCTGCGTCAGACCACCAGGCTTAAGATGCTCTGCCTTAACCTGCTGACAATTAGGACACTTGGCCACATATTCTGCAATGTCCTTCTTCATGCCATCCCACCAATAAATCTGCTTGAGATCATGATACATCTTGGTGGAACCTGGATGTATAGAATATCTGGAACCATGGGCCTCTGCAACAATCCTGGTCCGCAAATCATCCACATCTGGCACACACAGCCTGTCCTGATACCTAAGTATGCCATCACCTCCCAAAGCGAAAGACTCATTCATCTTCATCAGCACTGAGTCCTTCAGCTCCATCAACACGGGATCTAGATGCTGACCCTGCTTGACTTCAACTACCAAGGATGATTCAGAACTAGGATGAACTGAAACATCCCCACTAGTGGAGTCAACCAAACGCACACCCAGTCTGGCCAGTCTGTGTACATCTTTACCAGCTCCTTCTTCTCATCCTCGTGAGTTGTACTTCCCATGCTCATCCTGCTCAAAGCATCAGCTACAACATTAGCCTTACCTGGATGGTAGTGCACATTCATGTCATAATCCTTCAACAGCTCCAACCATCTCCGCTGACGTAGATTCAACTCCCTCTGTGTGAACACGTACTGGAGACTCTTATGGTCTGTGAACACATCTACATGCACTCCATACAGATAATGCCTCCACAGCTTCAGTGCAAACACCACAGCTGCCAACTCCAGGTCATGAGTGGGATAATTCTTCTCATGAACCTTGAGCTGTCTGGATGCATAGGCTATCACCTTACCAACCTGCATAAGAACACAACCCAAACCAACCCTAGATGCATCACAATAAACAGTGTAATTCTCACCACACTTAGGCAAAGTAAGCACCGGGGCTGAAGTGAGTCTGTCCTTGAGCTCCTGGAAACTCTTCTCACAAGTCTCCGTCTATTCAAACTTGGCTTTCTTCTTAGTCAAAGCTGTCAATGGGGCAGCAATGGAAGAAAAACCCTCCACAAACCTGCGGTAGTAACCAGCCAATCCCAAAAAGCTACGGATGTCAGTAGGAGTAAGAGGCTTTGGCCAGTTCTTCACAGCCTCAGTCTTCCTGGGATCCACCTCCACGCCCTGATCGGACACAACATGACCCAGGAAGGTCACTGATCTCAGCCAGAATTCACATTTGCTGAATTTGGCATACAACTTATGCTGTCTAAGTACCTGCAAGGTTAGTCTCAAATGCTGTTCATGCTCTTCCTTGGTCTTATTTTTAATATTAAACCTCAAAATCCTACACCCTAAACCCAAAAACCTTAAAAAAGCCCCAAAACCCTAACCCTAACCCTAACCCTAACCTTAACTTAACCCTAACCATAAACCATAATCGGAAGCCTAAAATACAAAAACCCAATGATTATATACTAAACAATATATTTTAACCCTAAACCCTAAGTCAAAAAAAAAACCTAAGTACAAAAATGAAAACCCAAACATTAAACAC
>CM040629.1:46755676-46772560 GCA_022817965.1 Solanum lycopersicoides | reverse complement strand
TGAACCATAGAATTCAAACCTCAAATCCTAAACCACACAACCCTAAAAATAAAAAAAAAAACCCTAAACCCTAACCATAATCTTAACCCTAAACCTTAACCCTAAACTATTAACCCGGAACCTCAAGTCTAAAATACCAAAAACCCAAACGTTAAACACTAAACAATAGATTTTCAACCAAAAATCCTAAACCCCAAAACCTAAAACCTAAATAAACGCCAAACCCTAACCTAACCCTATCCCTAACCCTAACCCTAACCCTAACCCTAAACCCTAAAAGTAAAAACCTAACATTAAAAACTAAACCATAGACATTACAACTCAAATCCTTCACCCCAAACCCTAAAACCTAAAAAACAACCTAAACCCTAACCCTAACCCTAACCCTAACATTAACCCTAACACTAACACTACCATAAACTCTAAACCCCAAGCCCAGAATATCAAAACCGAAATATTAAACACTAAACCATTGATATTAAACCTCAAATCCTAAACCTTAAAACCATAAACCTAAAATAAAATAAAAAATAACCCTAACCCTAACCCTGACCTTAACCCTAACCCTAACCCTAAACCATAAGCCCAAACATTAAACACTAAATCATTGATTTAAACCATAAACCCTAAAACCTAAATAAAAACAAAAACCATAAACCAAACCTAAACCATTAAGCTGAAACCGCTAGCCCAAAACACCAAATCCCAAACATTAAACACTAAATCATAGATTTTTAAACCAAATATTTCTAAACCCCAAAAGCTAACACCTAAAAAAAAAATAAACCCTAACCCTAACCCTATCCCTAACACGAACCCTAACCCTAACTCTATCCATAACACTAATTCTAAACCCTAAACACTAAACTCAAAGCCCAAAATACCATAAACCTAATATTAAACACTAAATCATAGATATTACAACTCAGATCCTTGACTCCAAACCCCTAAAACCTAAAAAAATAACCTAAACCCTAACATTAACCCTAACCCTAACCCTACAATACCAAAACCAAATATTCAACACTAAACCATTGATATTAAACTTCATTCCTAACCCTAAAACATAAACCCTAAACCCATAGCCCAAAATACCAAAACACAAACATTAAATACTAAACCATAGATTTTAAACCTCAAATGCTAAAATGTGAACCATAAAACCTAAAAAAAACCTACACACAAAATACCAAAACCCTAACATTAAACTAGAAATCATACAAATTACAACTCAAACCCTTAACCCTAAACCTTAAAACCTAAAAAAATATCTTAACCCTAACCCTAACCCTAACCCTTACATTAACCCTAACCCTAACCCTACCATAAACTCCAAACCCCAAGCCCAAAATACCAAAAAAAAAACATTAAACACTAAACCATTGATATTAAACCAAAATCCTTAACCGTAAACCCAAAAACCTAAAAAAAACTCAAAACCCTAACCTTAAACCTAACCCTTACCCTAAACCACAAACCCGAAACCCTAACCAAACTACCAAAACCCGAACATTAAATACTAAATAATAAATTTTAAACCTCAAATACTAAAACCTAAACCATAAAACCTAAAAAAATCCCTAAAACCCTAACCCTAACCTTAACCCTAACGGTAAGACCTCGAAAATGAGACAAGGTGTCTAGAGCCTAACATGTTCGTCTTAATGTTATAAGGTATTAAAATGCCTCATTAGGCGTTATATAGGCAGTGTTCAAAGTTTGAAGTTATTTGGAAGTCGAACGTCAAGGGACGTCCAAGACGTTCGACGAATAGTCGCTTATGTGCCTCATGTGTGTATGCATGCCTAAATTGTATGAACTGAGTCTAATAAGTCTTGAAATGGTTTATAATGATGTTTAATGTTATTGTATGAAGTTTCGTGAAGTTTGGAGGGCAAACGCCCAAGAACGTCCAAGGCGTTCGAAAGATAACCCCTAAGACGTTCATCGTATGACATGTTGGGGTCAAGGCTGTTTGGACGTCTTGTAGTTGCTTGTCATGGATGAAATGTATGTGTAAGGTCTATAACATGTTAAGGTTTGTAATAGCGTTGTAAACGTTCGGGTAATACTTCTAAAAAGCCCCACAAGAGGCCCCAAAAGTTGGACTCCAAAGCTGCCTAGACACTGCCTGGACAGAGTCCCTTGACGGACCCAATGACGGATCGTTGGGCCACCAACGAACCATCGAGCAGGTCTCGTAGAAGGGTACTTGCCTTTGGCAGGACTTAATCCAAGATTTTGGCTAAGTCATGGGCGATGGAGGGCATGACGCCCCGTCATACCCAACCTACGATTTATTGGGAGCTAGTGACAGGGGCATGCAAAAGGGGAAACAACTTAGTTTCGGATTAAATTCGTCTGAGTCCTAAGGGTCTCTTGGGAAAGGGACCAAGAGTAAGAATACCCATACCTTTATTTTTTCTTGTTCAACCACGAAATTTCTGCCCAAATCCTCTCCAAAATCAGTCCAAGTTCAACACTTCAACACCAATCGACGGAAAACTCCTCCCCTTTGCTTAAAGTGATGGATTTGTGTTGTTTTCTTAGATTTTTGGTATGAGTTCTTCAAGTGTGAAGAACTTCAATATATTTTCTGTTTTTGAACTTGTTTAGGCAGAGAGAAACGTGAGAGTGAATGGTGAAACGTGAGAGAGAGATCGTGAGAGAGAGTGGCTTCAAGTTAGGAGTTTTGGTTTGGCAATTAGTCAAACTAGGACTCCTTGCTAAACTTTTAAATAAAATCTGATTTTTTTCTTTTTTCTTAAATCAGATAATATTTATTATTTAATTTAATTAATTTATCCAATTAAATAAAAGCAAGATAAATCATTGCTTCTAGTGGGGCTCGAACCCGAGTGACACCCCATTTGCGAAAATGGGTCACTTCGGGTTGCCCCAACCCGAATTGCTTTATTTAATTAAATTAATTTATTAAATAATTAATTCCTCAGGGTAATTACAATATTACCCTTGGCCTGGAAAAGACCATTTTACCCTTGGACCCTCAAAACTTAATATTTCTTCTTTTAAGTTCGGTAAAAACTCTTTCGATTAAATCTTCGTTTTCGTGAGCCTCACATGGTTGGTTCCAACCTTTCCAAGCTCAATTAACTCCCCAAGTTAGTTGGCTTGGTCGTAGTAAGGGTTCTGAGGTCTGGTTCTACGCGTATCAGCCCGTGTGGACCTTGGTCTAATCGCAAGCATTCTTGAAAACCTAAGTCTTGATCCTATTCATTTTTAGGGTTGTTACAGTAGATTAAGTTCTACATAAGGTATGGGTTTCTATCCTAGACTCCTTTCTCCAAGGGAACTTTCTTTCCAATGAATTCAACGATATTGAAACTAGGGTTGTTCCCGTTCTCGTCGAACTCCTTGTCATTAGTATCCTTTTCCATTTCAATGTTGAATATGTTAAAGATCATGTTGTTGGTATGTGGTGCTGGCTGTTCTTAACATGTATTGTTCTTAACTGATGAGTATCGAATGAACCTATAAACTTGTAGTTGCGTAATGTTAATATTATCATGAAAACTAAGAATCGATGATATGCTAAGAACGTTCGTGATTGTGTTAGGTGATTTATGTGTATTGGACGAATATTGACTTGCTGTTGTTGTGACGTTATGAAGATATTAAAGTCATCTAATGTTAATATGATACTGTCCAATATGTCTTTAAAACGTTACCCCAAAGTCATGAACTAAGATTGGTTAAGAGAATGATACTATGTTAAGATGTGTCTAAAAATGTTATGTATGAAGATGATTACGGTTTGTTGTGCATACCTACTGTTAATGTGACTTGTTGATTATGTTGTGTTCGTTAAATGATCATATTATGCTATCCAAGATGTTTAAAAACGTTGTGCCTAAAGTTATGTTATAAGGTTGGCTAAAAAGATCTCCATGATATTCTCATGACCAGTGCCTAGAGAAATTATAATTTGTGCCAACAAATTGGCTAGTAAAACATATGTCTAATCATATTAATTTCCAAAATATGAAAATTCATCCCAATCTCTACATTAATGAACTCATAACATAGGGTATGCCAATCAATGAGACAAGTCCCAATATACCCTATCCACACGAACTTGTGAACGTAAAAACATTGAGTTGTTCTTGTAAGTTAATCAAAGGTTAAAAGTTCAAGTGTAGTGAAAGTTTGGCTTATGACAATAAATTGGCCTACAATATTATCTCCAAAAATATGTAATAGAATTGGCTAATGATTCCATGAAATTATATTTGAATGAATGTTTGGCTTGTGCCAATAAATTGACTATGAAGTTATTTCCAAATTTTCTAGGCCAATCCTAATCATATGCCAATCTTGTGTAGCCAAAACAATGAAATGACAACTCAAGTACTTCTAAACTAATTCAATGAATCCATAACAAAGGTAATTTCATTCATTGGGACAACTCCCAACATGCTCTACAAGAATGACCTATGAACATATGTAACTCATTGAAAGAAGTGCTCATCGTCCATACACGATGAAATAAAGCTACTACACTAAAGTAAAGTAGTAACGTGAGTTATAACATAATTAAAGGGGTATAAATTAAGTAAGCAGAATGGGGTGTTAAAGAAAGTGAGACAAGTCTTACTTACACCAAAGCTAATTTGTTAAAAAAATACTCACGAATGAAGGTGTTAGAATGTGTGAGACTAGTCTCATTAACACCTAAGGATGATATGTAATGACAATCACATTCATCAATGTAAAGTAAGGATGATATGTAAGGACAATTCACATTTCATCAATGTAAAGTAAGGATGACAAGTCATCAGAAGAGTAAATAAATCTCAATCACATTCTATATGTATGTGTAAGGACAATTCACACTTAATACGTAAAGAAGAGATGAGAAATCATCTAATGAGCTATGACTACTTCATGCTAAGAAGCAAGCTTCGATGATGTATGAGTTGAATGTAAAAATGAACTTTAAACTGAGCACCGATAGGCTAGTTATGAGTGGTGATGACTTCTTTCGGGAAGGGCGGAGGTTCACGTAATTCTCATGAGATGAGACTGTCCACCAAGGTGGGTATGGGTCTCCCTAAATATCCTAGTCTTTGAACAATGCTGCCAACATAGGGAACTAGCCAGTGGTTTTCCACCTAAGCGAGCTAGGGATGTTTTGGTTTTACCTTGGCTAGTGACTCACCCTCTTTTCGGTGTGGGGAATACACCGGATTTCATGAGCTGACATGATCTATGTCCGTTAAAGTTGAAGTTCCTCAAAGTATGAAAGATAAAGAAAAGAAGGACACCGAAGGTGTTTGTGCAAGACAATCAGGAGGTGAAATCAGATTCAAGTAATGACATTAGGTAATTCTTGGTCATTGCACTTCATGATCCCGAGAGAGTCTTACACTTCAACCTAGGTATAGCTCGTGTTTACATCATCCTATTGATGAATGAAATGATTAATGTGAAGTACGAATAAACAAATGAAGCAGACTCTGTGTTTGCTAAAGAAGGCCCTTGGGTTGAGATCCCATATGTTGGGCCCATACTTAAGATGTCTTAAAACTACATCCACGATTCCAAGGTCTCGTGGATATGAAATGTATAATATATAAAACATGAAATGTATGTTATGTGAACCTATGTGTGTATGATGTATGACATATTCATGGTATGACCTTCCTATTACAAATTAGGCAAGTCAGAGACTTGACCTCCTAAGAAAGCATGTTGATTAGGAAGAGTCATGGCTTATAATGAAATCTTATATGACGCCAATAAAAGGAAGTAGAAATATAACGTTAACTAAATATATCATAACTTTCCTAACATGAAAGTAATGAAATCAATGGCATGATCAATAGAGAATGGCTTATGAAATGTAATGAATATATAGTGTAAAGAATGACTCACTATAAGGTAGGGAAATAATTCCTTAGTCCATGGATTACTTACATCAATTCATTGTGGGTATGAGACTACAATGAATCATTGCACTTGTAAGTAAAATGTAGGACTAAAGGAATTATTGAACTACACAACAAGTAGAAGAAAGAGACTGAAAATAAAACTAAGTATGGAAAAAGGGGCTCTCGGGTTTGGAGGGTTAACATTTCAAATCTTCGCTAGAGTTGTTCTAAAATTATGTTGATGATACTAATATCTTGTAATCATATAGAAAATGAGTTGTGTTCTTTGAATGCATTAAAATACATCCTATTCATACCACAATTCACAATTAACGAATTACGAAAGTCTAGTGATGACACTTTCCAGAAATGACATGTTGTTTAGGAAGAGCTTATATTGATCATGCATAGATTTATGTGTATGTGTGCATACACCCATACTTAGTACAAGTGTGTACTAACCCCCTACTATTTACTATTTTTATAGGTGCAGGTCAGAGGACAGATTGACGACACTTGCAGCGGTTTGGACTTCAGCGTTTCTCCAAACCATTTGGTAGATCCTCTTGATTTCGAGGATGCTACATTCTTAGTCTAGCTTTAGATATAGACATAGCTAGTGGATGTTGTCCCTAGCGTTTCTTCAACCTTTCATTTTGAAGTTTTGTAATAAGCCCGTGTTTGGCAAACTATTTATGATATATTCATCTTCAGTTTCGAATTAATTCTGTATGATAGATGGTTGTTCTCTTCATGTTGAGCTTAGTATATGTTGTAAATATGTAATGACTATATGAAGTCTAAGTAAACTTCATACATATAAAAAAAAAAAATTCCGCAAAATTTAAGTAGATGAATGTGATGAATGCAAGATGAGGCTTGTCTGCGACCTCTGAGAGGTTAACGACGCCGTTGGCGATTCGGATTCAAGAATTCGGGTCGTTACAGTCTCGGGTTTAACCATGATTTTTAATTAATTACTTAAGTTGTTAATTTAATTAATTAATTGACCTAGGGTAATTACTAAAGTACCACTAAGTCATTAGGTACTAGGATGTTTCTTTAGTTAGTTACTCGGCTAGTGTCAACCAGTTAGGTCTTAGGATTTCGGGCACACTAGTTAGTTCATTTTAGTTAATCCTAGGTTAGTTAGCTAATTAGGTAAGTTAGTTAGAGTCTAGGGTTGGTTAGGAATCTATGCCCTACGTGGTTTTACCCGACGCACGCCTGCCCTCTAACCGCCCTAACCGAATTCGATTGGGCTTGGTCTTAGTCTCTCAGACATTTAGCACATGTTCTTGCACATGTGTTGCTGCACACTTCTTGTCCAAAGACCCTCATTATGTCCTTGGGAAATGTTTAATCTATATGATCATTTTAATTGATCATGTGCTATGGTACCTAGGCTTGACACTTGGATGCCTCGTACCTAATGTGATAAGTTGAGAATCAATAGTTTTAGCTTAGCGTCTTCATTGCAGATACAATTCCTAAACAAGCTCGGATTGGGGAATTTGAACCAAAGTGTATCTTAAGTTACTTGTATACATAGAAATTGCCTAACACCCTTAAGCCAATATTCTCTAACATGCCCAATATTACTCAATATTGGGCATTGGGATGCCTATGTATCCCAATACATATTCTTAAAACATATTAGACTTTTCACTAGACAAGTACATTTTCTGGAATGTAACATTATCCCCCCCCCTTAGGAACATTCGTCCCCGAATGCCACTTGCCACACTTTGAACATTTTTAAGGGTTAAGACTCAAATACTAACAGCTCATAACCATACAACACAGTATACAATACACAATACATGCATGAAGGGAAGAGATCAAATTCACATACCTTTAAGAGACTCCAACACAACAAGAAGATAGAACTACTTCTACAACTTATCATGCAACAAGACTCACCCTTTTCATTTCATATAGGAGGAATTTTCCTACTCCACATAATATCATGCTCATATAAATCAGTTATATACCAATCATGATCATTTTCATGAAAGAACTATTTAACCGAATTTCCAAAACCTTTACAGTAAGCACCAATTTGTTTACAGTGAAACATGCTCAATTTTCCAACAATGCAACTCTTAAGACATTTATGATGGAATCATGACAATATAAGAGATAAAACCATATAAACTCACTTTAAAACATAATCATAACATCATGAAATGCACAATGCAATAAATCAATGAACTTCAATTTTAATTAGACTCCTAAACACAATGCAACATGCAACATGCTACTGTGGCATTCTATCTCTCAAGCTTGAATTGAATAGAAGAGATGAGGCAACAATCTACAACACAACTACTCACCATACTCCCCCACTTAGAAGGAACTCATATAACTAAAGAAAGAAAACTATAACTTACCGGCATCATCATCATCATCCGGTTTTGTTCCTTTGGCTCGGAGAGCATAGAAGCGATTCCTCTTTGGATCACCACCATCCAAAACATTAGGAGGAACTTGATTGGATTCTCTTCCTCTAGACACAATAGTAGGACAATCTCTCACCTTGTGATCATCCTTCCCACAACCAAACACCCATTAGTAGCGTCTAGACACTTCCCAAAGTGCTTCTTCCCACAAGTAGCACAAGTAGGCTTAATCATTTGGGAACCACCACCTCTCACACGGTTCTCCTAAGGTGAACTAGAACCATCTTGATTTGGAGCCCTCTTATTAAACTTATGTTGAACTTGCTCATCAGTTCTTACCCTCTTAGCATCTCTACTTCTCCTCCCAAGTTTAGACTTTTCAATGGATTGAGCGTACACCATAAGCCTAGATTGAGTCATGTCACCATGGAGCATGGTTGTACGACATTCTTCCTGCACCATATCCGAAACACCGGTCAAAAACCTACTCATCTCATCCACAGGGTTAACACCAAGGATGGAGCATACTTAGACAATAGGATAAACTTTAAGGAATACTCCTCAACTCTCATGCTACCTTGCCTAAGGTTTATAAATTCCTCAATCTTAACCTCCATCTTTTCACGGGGAAAGTACCTTTCTAAGAATGCTTCCTTAAACTCTTCCCACTCTAAGAGACCTGATTCAACCGGTCTACTATCCTTCCATTGAGTAAACCATACTTGAGCAACATCTTTCAATTGATACGAAGCTAACTCCGCTTTCTCTCTAGAAGTCACTCTCATTGCATGCACAATCTTATACACTCATCCATGAAAGCTTGGGCATCTTCTCCCACCTTAGAACCAAATAAGGTAGGAGAATTCATCCTCACAAAGTCCCTCAATCTAGAGGTCATAGTACTCTCCATAGCATTCACCCTAGGCCCAATGTCTCTATTCACTTGAGTTGTCATAGCTCGGGCTAGGGTAAGGAGAGCCTCTCTAATCTCCCCATTAGCCATTTCTGGGGGAACCACCGAAGCATCATTACCTCCTTCCACAATAGGTACTTGATCATATTGAGCACCTTGAACACCTTGAGGAACTTGCTCAACTTGTGGAACATGTCCACCTCGGGGAGGAAGCCCCTCATTCACATCATTCTCTTCAACCCTCCTAGCCAGTGTCCTCCTCGTATTCATCTTCCTAGAAACACAAGGAAAACCATAAGAAAAGAGAACTTATAACTTTTTACTCTATGGCACGACATAGGAGTAGAAAAGAAGGGAAACTCAATCGTCCTATAGCCTCACTCCCATAGATGTGTCGCGATTCACACCGATGGTCAAGACTTTACTAGACGTGGCTTTTTGAGAATTTTTTATTCCTAAGACTACTTCATAACCTTATGATCTGATACCAAGTTTGTCACATCCCGAAACCACACCCTAGACATTAGGGTGCAATCTCGGATTGCGACCGGAGTCGTCAACCTCTCGAAGGTCTAAGACAAGCCCTTTCGTACAATTCGTTGCATACATGTATGAAAAGTAGTGCGGAATTAAAACTTTTCATATGAAATAATAATACTCCAAAGATCTCTTTTATAGAAAAACATAATGAAAGTCTAAGTCTCAAAGTCACCATCTTAGACATATGAATATAGAAAATAGCTAAGTCTATTACAATACTTTCAATAAGGAAAACTAAAAAAAGATGTCCTCGGATCTAGTGAGGACATACCAAACTCTTTGCTTGAATGAACACTAATCAAAGCTTCAACTTTGAGACTCCTTTCAAGCGCCACCTAAACCTTTAGAGATAGACAAAATGTATGGAATTAGTACAAACACATGTACTAAGTATGGCGTAATGCATAAAATCATGAGAAACGGACATTCGTATAAAACATGCTCTTTTTGATGAAAACATCATAGTATAAGTATAAGAACAACATTTAACACCTTATAAACATACAAGACATCACATAATCATTTTATCAAATATTGAAGAACATTACAGTGAACTAAGTTCAACTTTACAGTAACCTCTTTTAACTTGCATTCTTCTTACCAAAGGTTATCCTAAGATAAGATCATTCCCTTTTTCCTTTCATTAACTCCCCACCTAAGGTTACTCTAAGATTCACCTGTGTAGGACAAGAAGATACCGCCCATACACCCTCTTCAAGCTTACCTAAGCAACCCTCAAGCTACCCTAGATGGAGCACATTCTATTCCTCATACATTATCTAAAGTCGTGATCATTCATTAAGTCTATTAGAAGACATTTCATTCATTAGAGACTTCACATAATGGTCTTGGAAAGACCTAGGGACTCACATGCTAACATCTTCAAAGTCTAGTCGTGCAATGTCTAGATAGCGTCCCGTTCCACTACCTAAACTTCCTAGAACTTATCCAACACTAGTATGTATCCCACATGATGAGAATAGGCAATAAATGACATAGACCATACTAGCTAGGCATGGAATCCGGAGTCTACCCTACTCCGATGGAGGGTGTTTTACTTGCCATGGGTAGAACTAGGACGCATCCCATGTAGGCACATGGTTAAGGAATATCAAGTTGTTTTATGTACTCTAGTCTCATTCTCAAGTAGAGGTACATTGTACTCTAGTCTCCTTCTTAAGTAGAGATACAAACCATAACATATTCACTCGGTGCTAGCCTTTGTTTCATAAAGTAAGTTCAATATAAGGGACATATGAAAAGGTACCATCTCTTAGTCATTACGTAGTCATAATGCACCTACCAAAGATGGGTCCACTAGGGCTGCCATTCAATGGTCTATAAGGATAGCTCATTCGTAACCTTCTTTCTATATAGAAGATTTCACGTATTAGTCATGCTTAGAAGGGCACCATCTTAGGTCTACCTATCCTAGACTTTCATTAAACATTCATCCATACAAATACAAGATAAAGGTTCCTTGCCTACTAAGTCAAGATGTTTATATTCATCATATACATGTATCAAGTAACGGACATAATCTACCAAAACAAGACACTTCATTAATTCACATTAGCACATATAACATATCATTCTTTGAAGCACTTAGGAATGACCCTTATCATCTTTATGTCAACCTATACATTACTATAACATCATAAATATAACCATCATATACTCATATAGTCAAGTAGGAATAATCATATACCAACTTTAAGACTACAAACATAAATACATAGTCATAGTCCAGCATGATCACCTAATTACCATAGAACAACACATATTTTCATTTAATCACATGTAGCTAGATATGATCATACTTCACAAAATAATTGAAGTCTAATTAACATAAAATAAATAGAATTAGGGCAGCGTACCACCAATCCATTCTCACCACTTCAATCCATGACTAAATCATCCAATTCAATACCATAACGCTCTTACCCATGGACATGAATATCAATTCGAAGTACAAATCATAATACTAGACGAAACTAGGTCAATTCAATATATATTTAACAATCTAAGACCAATTAGACATCAATTGAATACAATTCTTACATCATTAGAAAGCCCATAAGAAACTACTCATTAATTCATAAGTATAGAGACATGATCACTTAACCCATAAAATAGTCAAAATAGGAATTTGCATGGTTTACATGGGTACATAAGAATTATAGATAAAAAACATTGAATTAACATCAATTCAATTCTAAAACATTGATTTAAAACCTTTTATGCAAGAACCCATGGCTAGATCATGAAATTGGACAAATCATGTTTTTGATTATCTTTGAAAATTATTGGAATTGACTCCTAGAAAGAGATTTGAAAGATGAATAAACAACCTTATAAATGAAGAATCCACGAAAATCTGATTGGAAACTTTGAAACCTTCATTTTCTTCCTTAAGTTTTTCTTGTTCTTCAATGGAGTTTTGAAAAGAGTGTGTTTCTTGATAGATGAGAGAATTTTTGTCTGGTCTGATTTGGGACGTGTAAAAGTGGTCTAAAACTGACCTAATACCAATATATATTCGTCCCATGAATAACTCTAAAGATCCTCCACTTAAATTACCAAAACGCCCCTCCTAAATTGACTAAAAATAGGAGAGAATTTGACTAGCCCAAATTCTAAAAATTTCTAAGGGTGTCGTGTTTGACCATGATTTTTAATTAATTAATTAAGTTGTTAATTTAATTAATTAAGTGACCTAGGTTAATTACTAAAGTACCCCTAAGTGATTAGGACCATAACCAACCCCTTTGGACCATCCTAGGTTAGGTACTAGGATGTTTTTTTAGTTAGTTACTCGGCTAGTGTAACCCGGTTAGGTCTTAGGATTTCGGGCACACTAGTTAGTTCATTTTAGTTAATCCTAGGTTAGTTAGTTAATTAGGTAAGTTAGTTAGATTCGAGGGTTGGTTAGGAAGCTAGGCCTCACGTGGTTTGACCCGACGCACGCCTACCCCCTAACCGCCCTAATCGAATTTGGTTGGGCTTCGTCTTAGTCTCTCGACCGTTTAGCACATATGCTTGAACATGTGTTTGCACATGTATTGCTGCACAATTCTTGTCCAAGGATCCTCACTATGTCCTTGGGCACTGTTTAATCTATATGATCATTTTAATTGATCATGTGGTATGCTACCTAGGCTTGACACTTGGATGCCTCGTACCTAATGTGTTAAGTTGAGAATGAATAATTTTAGTTTAGGGTCTTCATTGCAGGTACAATTCCTAAACATGCTCGGATTAGGGAATTTCAACCAAAGTGTATTTTAAGTTACTTGTTAATACATAGAAATTGGCTAACACCCTTGAGCCAATATTCTCTAACATGCCCAATATTATCCAATATTGGGCATTGGGATGCCTATGTATCCCAATACATATTCGTAAAACCTAATAGACTCTTCACTAGAAAAGTACATTTTCTGGAATGTTACATCTAAACCCAAAGGCCAAATTACTAAAACACTAAAATTAAACACTAAACCATAGATATTATAAAAGAAATCCTTAATCCCAAATCCTAAAACCTAAAAAACAACCTAAACCCTAACCCTAACCCTAACATTAACCCTAACACTCGCTCTTCCATAAACCGTAAACTCCAAGCGCAAAATACAAAAACCTAAACGTTAAACAATAAATCATTGATATTAAACCTCAAATCCTAAACCCTAACCCAAAAACCTAAAAAATCCAAAACACTAAGCCTAACCCTAACCCTAACCTTAACCCTAACTCTAACCATAAACCATAAACCAGAAACCCTATGACCAAAAAACCAAAACCCAATAATTATATATTAAACCATAGATTTTAAACCTCAAATGATAAACCCTAAAAAATAAAACCTAAAAAAAAACTACACCCTAACCTTAACTCTAACCCTAAACCCTAAACCCTAAATCCAAAAAAAAACTAGGTCCAAAAATAAAAACCCCAACATTAAACACTAAACCATTGAATTCAAACCTCAAATCCTAAACCACAAACCCTAAAACATAAAAAAACACTAATCCCTAACCCTAACCCTAACCCAAATGTTAACCCTAACCTTAAACCTAACCCTAACCCTAAACCATTAACACGATATCTCAAGCCGAAAATACCAAAACCCAAACGTTAAACACTAAACCATAGATTTTAAACCAACAATCATGAACCCCAAAACCTAAAACTTAAAAAAAAAACTAAACTCTAACCCTAAACCTAACCCTATCCCTAACATGAACTCTAACCCTAACCTATCCTTAACCCTAACCCTAAAACGTAAACCCTAAACCCAAAGGCCAAAATACCAAAACACTAACACCACAATTCACAACTAACGAATTTGGAAAGTCTAATGACTAGACTTTCCAGAAATGACATGTTGCTTAGGAAGAGATTTCATTGATCATGCATATCTTTATGTGTATGTGTTCATACACCCATACTTAGTACAAGTGGTGTACTAACCCCCTACTATTTACTATTTTTATAGGTGCAGGTCAGAGGACAAATTGACGACACTTGCAACGGTTTGAACTTCAGCGTTTCTCTAAACCATTTGGTAGATCCTCTTGATTTCGAGGATGATACAGTATTAGTCTAGCTTTAGATATAGACATAGCTAGTGGATGTTGTCCCTAGCGTTTCTTTCACATTTCATTTCGAACTTTTTGATGTAAGGCCATTTTGGAAACTTAATATATTCTATTCATCATTTATTTTGAAATGTTTTTGATATTAGATGGTTGTCTATTGATGTTGATCTTAGTATATAATGTTTAATACGTAATGACTATATGAAGTCTAAGTAAACTTCATACGTATAAAAAGTTTTAAATTTTCCGCAAATTTAACTAGATGGATGTGAGGAATCCAAGATGAGGCTTGTCTGCGACCTCTGAAAGGTTAGCGACGCCGATTGCGATCCGGATTCCAGAATCCGGGTCGTGACACATAGGATATTAGCTAGTGGACCCACCTAGAAAGGTATGTCATGTTAGGTTCTACTTTGGCCGGTAGACCACCTCTTTTTGATGTGGGGAAGACACTGGATTCCATGTTTAGCTCACATGGTCTCTGTCGGTTAATGCGAATGTTCCCTCATGTAAAAATGAAAGACAAGTAATTGAACGTTGAATAGAGTGATTTGAGGAGTCTACTTAGTATAGGTAGGGGTATGGGACTCTACCTAGACATTTCACAAGTTGACTCTAAGGAAAGTCCTAGGAGATTGTTCTTATGTAATATGATGATATTAAATATATATGTTTATGATATATGACTTTACTTTTATATGAATGTCGGTCATTATGATGAATACGTTATTTGGTTATATAGTTATATGAAGTGATGACTACTTATGTTACAAGCTACATGAAGCAAAGCTTTACTTATGGTTTCTTATCTTATCTACTTGGTTATGTGGGGTTATGGGGCATCACATGACCATTACACTTGTAGGTTGGGGATGGGATCATTGGTAAGTGTTTTGTATATTATGTTTATATGATTTATTGAATATGGAATGTTAACGTGACTCTATGAGAATATGTCTTTGATTATGATGATGCTTTAAGTGATGGAATCTTTAACTTGTATATGTTATACGGTATGTGCATTGAAGTTTTCATATGATTTAGCATGTTTTATAAAGAGATGATAAATGATCGTTTTTCATGCATGTCTGATGTACCGTGGTTTCACGGTACTTTTAATGCTTTTTCCTTAAGTTTAGTGTGTGTCTAAAGACTTTTTGTATTGATTTTTTATGTAAATTTCTCTTTATTTGCAGGAAATCTGTCCAAAGATGAACGCAGGAGTTTTGAGCAAGAAATGCAGAAGAGACCACCTACGGAGCTTATGACGGTCCGTCGAGGTTGTGACGGTCCGTAAGTGGCATCGTAGTGAAGAGACAAGCTGCTGAAGAAAGATGGGGAAGTCTGACTAAGTGTAGGACTACGGAAGTGCATGACGGACCGTCATAGCCTCGACGGTTCGTCCTGCTTATTTGTCGTGATGATCAGAGAGTAGTCCAGTACCCAAATTCCAAGAAGTTTAAGTATTTTGTAACGGAGACCCTCGGCGGACCGTCGTGCTTAGAACATTCCGTCATACTTGTCCGTCGAGGGGAATGAAGAAAGCAGAAGAAGAATGTGTGAAGTATGGGACAACGGTCGTATCAAGTAAAGAACCCAACTAATGAGGTTGAGATCGATCCCACAAGGAAAATAGTTCAGACTTAACTTTATTCTATTATTACTATTATTTATCCAACTATTTTCTGAGAAATCAAGAGACCAAAAGGGGGGTTTTATTTCTAAATTAATGAAAATGATTCACTAAATAAAAATGAACAACTAACAGATTCAACTTTTGAAGTTTAATCAAATTATAAAAGTAACTAGGGCTTTAGTGTTCCCCACAGGTTTCTAACTTGGTAAATCTAACTATAACAATTCTATCCTGATATCTTGCATGTAAAGTGATAAGTTATATATCTCTAAATCCTTGGTCCGGCATCTAGAGAATTTCACTCCGCACCTTGGTCCGGCTACGTGTTGCTATACTAACCCTTATCTTTACCTCATATTAAACATCGTATTCGGTATTTGACTAAGTTATTAACTCGTACCAACCAATACTAGCCTATTAGATAGTCTACACTAAATCTATGTTGATAATTCTTTTCCTATTATCTACCTCCTTGGTCCGGCAAGTAGCATTAAGGCGAGTTCTAACGTTGGCCATCCGTTAAAAAGACTTCTACACGAAAGAATTATCAATACATGCAAGACACCACTCTAGAATTGTTATTTAAGTTAGATTTTTACCTTATTATCCACCCATGGTTCCCACAACCCTAGCTATGAGGTTTAGTTACCCATGTTCATAATTACACAATTCATATTGTTAATGGAAGAATTCATGCACTTACTTTTATGAAAACAAATAATTTCCCATAATTTAACTTGATTAATCAACAAAATCACCAACAATCAATTCCCGAAAAAAATATCTTAATTCCCGAAATCGAGAATTCAATACTATAATAGAAGAACTAAGAACTAAAAATTATCCAGAAAGTCTAACCCCAAAAATGAGGTTTTTCCAACTATTTATAATAAAAACAAAG
>CM040629.1:46712696-46755087 GCA_022817965.1 Solanum lycopersicoides | reverse complement strand
GTCCGGACTATGTGTTTAATGTAAGTCTGTAATACTGTATATTATGTAATGTGTCTATATGGGCCTGCCTTAATGGACTTCTATAGTATTGAGCTAAGATGGCAAAGAGCTTAGAGGTTCTTGAATTATGTATGAGGACTGATGGGATTATCGATGATAGGATGATGTGAGCATATGAGGGGCTGAGAAAAGGTTAATGGCCGAAAGGACTATGGGCCGTGCAAGGAGAGAGGAGAGGGCGTGGGCTAGACCCTCCGGAGAGCACGACGGCCGGTACAACCAAAAGACCTATGCAGTCTAGATGCGGTACACTAACCCCAATCCCTAAAACCATTAAACCCACCTGAAGGCCCCAAACAGGCAGGAACCCAAACATGAATGACTACCATGAGATGTAAACCTCAAACTTTGCATCCTTGAACTTAAGGATCCTTCCTTGAGCTTGGGAAATCACCTATCAAGCTCCTCAATCATAGATCTCCTTTAAGCATTCCATAACCTACACTTTGTGTAAAAAGTAAGAAGAATGGGATTAGCACAAGAATGTACTAAGTATGGCAACCATGCAAAACATGCATTTAAAAGGGACATTTCCTTTGAAATCATACTTCATGCCATTTTGAGTAAATCATCATAAAACTTTATCAATAGCATTTATATCATCCACATACTTCATAGAAACACAATCAAAGGCCAAACATCATAGAAAAGCACATATAGAATTTAAGTACAATTTGGAGTCACTATACAGTGAACTCCATCACCTTTACAGTGAACCCCTACTCTTAGTTCATTTGCCTCCTAAGTAATCCTTTAGGGATACTTGGTGCAATGTATCACCTTAGGAACACAAGACAAAAGCCATACATAACATCTACACAAGACAACACAAGTCATCATAGAAGTATAGTACAGTATAAACATAGTCAAACCAAGACTACAATATCATACATAAAGGACACATACATAATCATATGCATTAGGGTACCTTCCTAAGACTTCCTAAGGAGTCACTTGTGCAATGTCTAGATGGGTTCATGACTTCCACCTATCCTAAGTAACTTACCTTAAGTCCTCCTAGTTAGGATCATATTCAATTAATTTAATTGTCCATTTTATCTTTAGGGAAACCATAGCCTTAACCGACAGTAAGACCATGGGTGCTAAACATGGAATTTGGTGTTGTAGAGCCTTACACGATTGGAAGGTGTTCCTACCTAGCCAAGGTAGAACGTTAACATACATTCTACCATCCTAAGTGAAATCACTTTGCTAGATCCTATGTGGCAAGCATAGTTTATGGAACTAAGAGATAGGTATTCCCTCTATATACCATTTGGTAATGGGGCCTCACCTCATGAGAAAACATGAGTGAATATTCCTCAAGGAAAGTCAACACTTCATGTGGTTGCATAGGTGATTATTCCTCTAAGGGAAGTCAACACTCTATAAGGGACAAATGGTGAATATTCCTCCAAGGAAAGTCAAACCTCTAATGTCAAGTTCACTCGGTGCTAAGCTAAGTTCCCTTTATTGAAAAGCTTTATTACGTTTGCTTTATAAAAAATATAAGCTTAGGATATTCATCATTCATATGCTTATAGCATATTCAAGCACCTATCTAGTTTTGGAGTATTCTTGGGCACCCCTAACAAGGCCTCTTCTCACTAACTAGATCATCCATGTGTGTGAGTGTATACATAGATGTGAGCAAACCTTTCACATAACACATAAGGTCACACATATTCATATATCAATGCATAAGTCTATAGGCATAACTATATGAGCAATACTTTCATATAAACTTACTAAGACACTATACGCATTCATACTTCATTATATCATATTCATAACATGTTCATATAATCATCCTTCATATGCATAAGAACCAAACCTAGGAACTATCCTATCAAGATACACATGTGCAATGCATAGACAAGGTCCCATACCCTTGCCCATACTAGTACACCTATCAAGTCATCCTAGTAAGGGAATACAAATCATACATTCATGAACATCACCTTAATATGCATAGTAGTAGACACTAGTGAATATGAGAACTACCTTTCATTTAGACACAATGACTTATACTACTTGTAATGTGCATGTAAGTGAGAGTGTGTGTACATTGACCAACATGATCACATAATGGCTATCAATAACTTATAGTCAGCCACCCTATTAGACCACATTACACTTCAAGCACATAGCACACAACATATATAGCATAGGAGACAAGACAATATACACATGTAATCAAGACTCCTAACTTTAGCTATTTACACTTTCATATAAGGGGTACATGGTAGAGGCTATTAACCACTTTAACACATCAATGGCAGCACCTATACTACCCTAACATGATTATACACATGCTCAAACAATAGCCACAACCTAATCACAACTAGAATAGGAAAGTAAGCATAAGCTTCTCATAGTATCATCTTAAGCACATGTTCATAAGTTCATCAATTTGCCTTCAAGGCCATAGTCAACACATATATAATGACAATAAAGTAAACACCGCCACCATAAGTGGACCATACCACACAATGCCATACAAGGCTTCATCAACATTTCTATAAAGGAATAGAGAAGTAGAAGAGTAGAGGAATAAGCATTCTTACCAATTTCACCCTTTGATCATCATTGATCAATACACCTTATTCATCAATAAAACACATATATGGCAGTAGCTAAATGTACTTTAAACATATAAGAAACCATGTACAAGTCGCTACAAGATTATACCATAACATAATACAACATATCAACATACTAGGAAAGTAGAATAACATAGATCATTAGCTAACTTCCCTTACATTGATTTTAGATCATAGTTCATACATATATAAGTCTAAGGCAGTAGCTAAACCTACATTTAACCATATTGAAATCATGATTACATACTCTCAAGATTAGGTTACAACATAGGCATTTAGGCTTATCGATTTGCTAGAGTATAGAAGACTTTACAATACTATGAACTATCTAAGGTTTGATCATCATTCATATTTCATCAATAATATACTCATTAGGCAGTAGCTAATTAGATAAGAAATCAAGACTAAATCATGCTTCATCAATCACAATTCGAGATTCATCACACACATAGCTTCTTGACTTCATAACCTAAGGAATCTATATCAATTCATGCAAGCCCTTCTTAATTTGATCATTAAGGATTTATACCTACAAAATTCATCCATTACATCACCCTAAAACAGTAGCTACAGCAGTTCATACATAATCAAGAGTCTACACAACCGATCTCACAATCGACTTCAAGACAACATGTAGAAACATAGGCTATTCATGCTCAAAACTTCATATATTTATCATCATGGACTGATCATCATTCACCATAATTAATGTAATTAACAATAAACACAAGCAATTCAACGTAAGAGAATCACCAATTAATCAAGAACAAGCCATAATCACAAAGCCCATGCAAAGCTAAACCAATTTTGGAAGGAACATGGGTTCATCATGCAATTGGAGTGAAAAACATTCAAATCACTGTATTAACTTCAATTCATCATGATTTAATCATTAAAAACGTTTTGAGAAAGAACCCATGGCTAGATTGGAAGATTGAAACTTGATCATGAGATTTCTTTGAAAAACATTGAGAATGGCTCTCTAGATGAAAAGATAACTAGAGATGAAGATCACCATACCTTTCTAGAAAAACCTCTAAAACTTCATGATTCATCCATAGAAAATCCATCTCCAAGCAGCTCTTGAGCTTCACCAACAATGGTGGTTTTAGAGAGAACATTTTTGGAGGGAAAGGCTTTAAACATGTGAGAGGATTTTGGGAATGGGTTGATCACGTTTTGAAGACTTATATACACCTAAAATTACTTAAATAAACCTATTATAGTCAGGTTAGGACGTGGGGTGAATTTCCCATTCACCCCTTTAAGTGGCAGCACGCAGGCAGTCAAACCTGCAGGCACCCGCGACGAGGGCTCGACGGGGCGTCATGCCTCCGTCGCCCATGACTTAGCCAAATCTTGGCTCAAGACCTGCCAAGGCAATCCCCTTCGACGAGACCTGCTCGACGGTCCGTTGGTGGCCCAACGATCCGTCATTGGGTCCGTCAAGGGACACTGCCCAGGCAGTGTCTAGGCAGCTTTGGGGTCCTTCTTTTGGGGCCTCTTGTGGGCCCTTTAGAAGTCGTACCCACGTTTCCAACGCGATTACAAACCTTAACATGTTATAGACCTTCCACATAATTTCATCCAAAACAAACACCTACAAGACGTCCAAACAGCCTTAACCCCAACATGACATACGATGAACGTCTTAGGGGCTATCTTTCGAACGCCTTGGACGTTCTTGGGCGTTTGACCTCCAAACTTCATGAAACTTCATACAATAACATTAAACATCATTATAAACCATTTCAAGACTTATTAGACTCAGTTCATACAATTTAGGCATGCATACACACATGAGGCACATAAGCGACTATTCGTCGAACGTCTTGGACGTCCCTTGACGTTCGACTTCCAAATCACTTCAAACTTTGCACACTGCCTATATAACACCTAATGAGGAATTTTACGACCTTATAACATTAAGACGAACATGTTAGGCTCTAGACACCTTGTATCATTTTCGGGGTCTTACAATATTATCCACTTGGGAACATGCGTCCTCGAATGACACTTAGGACTCTTTAACCACAACAATGACTTCAATGCATCATAGAGCAGTTCATATATGATATAACATAATCACATAGGAGTTCATGCACCAACCCTTAAAAGAAATACAACTTTACACCCTTTAGCAAAGCACAAGTTCAATTTCTTTTAAAAAATGATAAATCTCAACTTTCAAGCCAAGACATGCATACATTTTTCTTCCTAGTGAAATCTAAATGGCAAATCACACCAAGTACATCACAAAAAATAGGAAGTCATTCCAAAATCTCTTTTCTTAACATAATACTCACCTTATAGTAAGCCTCGTTTTGAAAATAGCACAAATCATAGGCACACACATGTACTCTTAGCAAAACATGCTTTCACCTTTCAAGAATGAGCCTACATTTTGCATTACAAATCATCAAATCACTAAATTTTAAAGAGAGTCAACATATTTCATTGTAAAAGAGACTCAACTCCCATTACAAGGCTAAACAATTTAACCCTACAAGTGACTATTACCAATTCCTTGTCTTACCTCATGAAGTCAACTTACAATTAGCACATTAAAATGCAAGTCAACAAGAGAAAACATGGATTTTATAAAAATCTTTTATGCTCTTTGGAAAATTCACCATGTCTCTAAGATGATGTCAATCAATTCATACCAATAATATAAAGATCATGCAATTCACACTTTATGCAAGACTATTTCATGACAAGCATACTAAGAATTCACATTTTCCAATTCAAGTAAGAATAGAAGAACAATGTAGACAATTTCTACAATTCTCACTACTCAAACATCATCCCCCACTTAGGGTAAACCCAATTAAGAGCAACTTAACCCAACATATGGAGGATCTCAAATACACAACCTTCTTATTCATCACTTAAAGTGAATACTACTTTAGAGGGAAATTTAATTAATTCAATTTAGCAACACTAAGGCATTCTAAACCTTATCAATTTAGACAAATCATCCTCAACCGTCAATTTTGATCATACCATTCAGTTCACATAAGGTCTTCCTACAATGCAATAGACACTAGGGTCATACATCATTAGTGGGAAACAACAAGGAAGTTCATAATACAACAAGAACTACAATTAGCACCATACTTCACTCATCTATAACCTTCACGCACGGATAACTCCATATCTTTTAGCACACTAGGCTACTTACATGTTTACAAGCATAGAGATCACCTCATAAGGGCATTCACATTTATCATCATACACATACATATTATTAACCTCCTAAGGTCTCCATCAAGGCAAACTAGTGCAAGACATTGGTAGAGGCCCATACCCCTACCTAAGTCTAGTTAACCCTTCAAGTCGCCTTAGTTAGTATATATATCATCAAATAAGGACAAGTGTCACCTTCACCCATACTCATTCAAACCATAAAACAAGGATAAGAATTTTAAACTAACCTTTTCTCCCTCAAGAATAGAGCAATATCATCCAAGCAACCATATCTAAAAGACTACCGAACAAGAAAACATAAGAGAGAGATCTTATAGAATTAAGTTCTATGACACGATATGAGATTGATGAAGAAGGGAAACTCTATCGTCCTATAGACTCTCGTACCATTTGATGCGTCGTGACTCACCACCAATGATACAAGACTCTACTAGACGTGGCAATATGAGACTTCTTAGAACTTAAAACCTCTACATAAACCTCATGCTCTGATACCAAGTTTGTCACAACCCAAAAGCATACCCTAGAAGATAGGGTACAATCTTGGATTGTAAGCGTCGTCGACCTCTCGAGGTCTAAGACAAGCCTCTCATATCATTCATTGCATTGACATAGTAAATTTAGCGGAAAATTTAAAACTTTTCATAGCACATCATATGCTAGAAACATCCATCATATATATAAAACATAAGTCATAATACATATTTAGACTCTAAGTCTCTTTGCCATCTTAGACTCAATAACTTAGAGTACATTAGGGACACGGCCCATAAGACACATTACATAACTATACATATTTAAAGACTTTACATTAAAGACATTAGTAGGACATCCTTGAACTTAAGGATTCCTTTCCTTGAGCTTGGGAAATCACCTATCAAGCTCCTCAATCATAGATCTCCTTTAAGCATTCCATAACCTACACTTTGTGTAAAAAGTAAAGAAGAATGGGATTAGCACAAGAATGTACTAAGTATGGCAACCATGCGAAAACATGCATTAAAAGGGACATTTCCTTTGAAATCATACTTCATGCCATTTTGAGTAAATCATCATAAAACTTTTATCAATAGCATTTTATATCATCCACATACTTCATAGAACACAATCAAAGGCCAAACATCATAGAAAACACATATAGAATTTAAGTACAATTTGGAGTCACTTACAGTGAACTCCATCACCTTTACAGTGAACCCTTACTCTTAATTCATTTGCCTCCTAAGTAATCCTTTAGGATACTTGGTGCAATGTATCACTTAGGAACACAAGAGAAAAACCATACATAGCATCTACACAAGACAACACAAGTCATCATAGAAGTATAGTACTATAAACATAGTCAAACCAAGACTACAATATCATACATAAAGGACACATACATAATCATATGCATTAGGGTACCTTCCTAAGACTTCCTAAGGAGTCACTTGTGCAATGTCTAGATGGGTTCATTACTTCCACCTATCCTAAGTAACTTACCTTAAGTCCTCCTAGTTAGGATCATATTCAATTACTTCCATTGTCCATTTTATCTTTAGGGAAACCATAGCCTTAACCGACACTAAGACCATGGGTGCTAAACATGGAATTTGGTGTTGTAGAGCCTTACACCAATGGAAGGTGTTCCTACCTAGCCAAGGTAGAACGTTAACATACATTCTAGCATCCTAAGTGAAATCACTTTACTAGATCCTATGTGGAAAGCATAGTTTATGGAACTAAGAGATAGGTATTCCCTCTATTTACTATTTGGTAATGGGGCCTCACCTCATGAGAAAACATGAGTGAATATTCCTCAAGGAAAGTCAACACTTCATGTGGGTCCATAGGTGATTATTCCTCTATGGGAAGTCAACACTCTATAAGGGACAAATGGTGAATATTCCTCCAAGGAAAGTAAACACCTCTCAATGTCAAGTTCACTCGGTGCTAAGCTAAGTTCCCTTTATTGAAGAGACTTTATTACGTTTGTTTGTAAAAAAACATAAGCTTAGGATATTCATCATTCATATGCTTATAGAATATTCAAGCACCTATCTAGTTTTGGAGTATTCTTGGGCACCCCTAACAAGGCCTCTTCTCAATAACTAGATCATCCATGTGTGTGAGTGTATACATAGATGTGAGCAAACCTTTCACATAACACATAAGGTCACACATCTTCATATATCAATGCATAAGTCTATAGGCATAACTATATGAGCAATACTTTCATATAAACCTACTAAGACACTATACGCATTCATACTTCATTATATCATATTCATAACATGTTCATATAATCAGCCTTCATATGCATAAGAACCAAACCTAGGAACTATCCTATCAAGATACACATGTGCAATGCATATACAAGGTCCCATACCCTTGCCCATACTAGTACACCTATCAAGTCATCCTAGTAAGGGAATACAAATCATACATTCATGAACATCACCTTAACATGCATAGTAGTAGACACTAGTGAATATGAGAACTACCTTTGATTTAGACACAATGACTTATACTACTTGTAATGTGCAGGTAAGTGAGAGTGTGTGTACATTGACCAACATGTTCACATAATGGATAACAATAACTTATTAAGTCAGCCACCCTATTAGACCAGATTACACTTCAAGCACATAGCACACAACACATAATAGCATAGGAGACAAGACAATATACACAATGTAATCAAGACTCCTAACTTTAGCTATTTACACTTTCATATAAGGGGTACATGGGTAGAGGCTATTAACGACTTTATCATATCAATGGTAGCACCTATACAATACCCTAACATGATTATACACATGCTCAAACAATAGCCATACAACCTAAATCACAACTAGAATAGGAAAGTAAGCATAAGCTTCTCATAGTATCATCTTAAGCACATGTTCATAAGTTCATCAATTTGCCTTCAAAGCCATTGTCAAAACATATATAATGACAATAAAGTAAACACCGCCACCATAAGTGGACCATACCACACAATTCCATACAAGGCTTCATCAACATTTCTATAAAGAATAGAGACGTAGAAGAGTAGAGGAATTAAGCATTCTTACCAATTTCTCACCCTTTGATCATCATTGATCAATACACCTTATTCATCAATAAAACACATATATGGAAGTAGATATATGTACTTTAAACATATAAGAAACCATGTACAAGTCGCTACAAGATTATACCATAACATAATACAACATATCAACATACTAGGAAAGTAGAATAACATAGATCATTAGCTAACTTCCCTTACATTAATTTTTAGATCATAGTTCATACATATATAAGTCTAAGGCAGTAGCTAAACCCACATTTGACCATATTGAAATCATGATTACATACTCTCAAGATTAGGGTCACAACATAGGAATTTAGGCTTATCATTTTTCTAGAGTATTGAAAACTTTACCAATACTATTAACTATCTAAGGGTTTGACCATCATTCATATTTCATCAATAATATACTCATTAGGCAGTAGTTGATTAGATAAGAAATCAAGACTAAATCATGCTTCATCAAATCACAATTCGAGATTTATCACGCACATAGCTTCTTGACTTCATAACCTAAGGGAATCTATATCAATTCATGCAAGCCCTTCTTAATTTGATAATTAAGGATTTATACCTACAAAATTAATCCATTACATCACCCTAAAACAGTATCTACCGCAGTTGATACATAATCAAGAGTCTACACAACCGATCTCACAATCGACTTGAAGACAACATGTAGAAACATAGGCTATTCATGCTCAAAACTTCATATATTTATCATCATGGACTAATCATCATAAATTCACCATAAATTAATGTAATTAACAATAAACACAAGCAATTCAACGTAAGAGAATCACCAATTAATCAAGAACAAGCCATAATCACAAAGCCCATGCAAAAGCTAAATCAATTTTGGAAGGAAGATGGGTTCATCATGAAATTGGGGTGAAATCACATTCAAATGACTGTATTAACTTCAATTCATCATGATTTAATCATTAAAAACGTTTTTGAGAAAGAACACATGGCTAGATTGGAAGATTAGAAACTTGATCATGAGATTTCTTTGAAAAACATTGAGAGTGGCTCTCTAGATGAAAAGATAACTAGAGATGAAGATCACAATACCTTAGTCTAGTTAAAAACCTCTAAGACTTCATGATTCATCTATAGAAAATCCATCTCCAAGCATCTATTGAGCTTCACCAACAATGGTGGTTTTAGAGAGAACATTTTTGGAGGGAAAGGCTTTAAACATGTGAGAGGATTTGGGAATGGGTTGATACCATTTTGGATGACTTATATACACCTAAAATTACTTAAATAAACCTATTATAGTCAAGTTAGGACGTGGGGTGAATTTCCCATTCACTCCTTTAAGTGGCAGCACGCAGGCAGTCAAACCAGCAAGCACTCGCGACGTGGGCTTCGACGGGGCGTCATGGGCTCGACGGGGCGTCATGGGTATGACGGGGCGTCATGCCCTCCATCGCCCATGACTTAGACAAAATCTTGGATTAAGTCCTGACAAAGGCAAGTACCCTTCTACGAGACCTGCTCGATGGTTCGTTGGTGGCCCAACGATCCGTCATTGGGTCCGTCAAGGGACACTGTCCAGGCAGTGTCTAGGCAGCTTTGGAGTCCAACTTTTGGGGCCTCTTGTGGGGCTTTTTAGAAGTATTACCCGAACGTTTACAACGCTATTACAAACCTTAACATGTTATAGACCTTCCACATAAATTTCATCCATGACAAGCAACTACAAGACGTCCAAACAGCCTTGACCCCAACATGACATACGATGAACGTCTTAGGGGTTATCTTTCGAACGCCTTGGACGTTCTTGGGCGTTTGACCTCCAAACTTCACGAAACTTCATACAATAACATTAAACATCATTATAAACCATTTCAATACTTATTAGACTCAGTTCATACAATTTAGGCATGCATACACACATGAGGCACATAAGCGACTATTCGTCGAACGTCTTGGACGTCCCTTGACGTTCGACTTCCAAATAACTTCAAACTTTGAACACTGCCTATATAACGCCTAATGAGGCATTTTAATACCTTATAACATTAAGACGAACATGTTAGGCTCTAGACACCTTGTCTCATTTTCGAGGTCTTACCGTTAGGGTTAAGGTTAGGGTTAGGGTTTTAGGGATTTTTTTAGGTTTTATGGTTTAGGTTTTAGTATTTGAGGTTTAAATTTATTATTTAGTATTTAATGTTCGGGTTTTGGTAGTTTGGTTAGGGTTTCGGGTTTGTGGTTTAGGGTAAGGGTTAGGTTTAAGGTTAGGGTTTTGAGTTTTTTTTAGGTTTTTGGGTTTAGGTTAAGGATTTTGGTTTAATATCAATGGTTTAGTGTTTAATGTTTTTTTTTGGTATTTTGGGCTTGGGTTTTGGAGTTTATGGTAGGGTTAGGGTTAGGGTTAATGTAAGGGTTAGGGTTAGGGTTAAGATATTTTTTAGGTTTTAAGGTTTAGGTTTAAGGGTTTGAGTTGTAATTTGTATGATTTCTAGTTTAATGTTAGGGTTTTGGTATTTTGTGTGTAGTTTTTTTTAGGTTTTATGGTTCACATTTTAGCATTTGAGGTTTAAAATCTATGGTTTAGTATTTAATGTTTGTGTTTTGGTATTTTGGGCTATGGGTTTAGGGTTTATGTTTTAGGGTTAGGAATGAAGTTTAATATCAATGGTTTAGTGTTGAATATTTGGTTTTTGGTATTGTAGGGTTAGGGTTAGGGTTAATGTTAGGGTTTAGGTTGTTTTTTTAGGTTTTAGGGGTTTGGAGTCAAGGATCTGAGTTGTAATATCTATGATTTAGTGTTTAATATTAGGTTTATGGTATTTTGGGCTTTGAGTTTAGTGTTTAGGGTTTAGAATTAGTGTTATGGATAGAGTTAGGGTTAGGGTTCGTGTTAGGGATAGGGTTAGGGTTAGGGTTTATTTTTTTTTTAGGTGTTAGCTTTTGGGGTTTAGAAATATTTGGTTTAAAAATCTATGATTTAGTGTTTAATGTTTGGGATTTGGTGTTTTGGGCTAGCGGTTTCAGCTTAATGGTTTAGGTTTGGTTTATGGTTTTTGTTTTTATTTAGGTTTTAGGGTTTATGGTTTAAAATCAATGATTTAGTGTTTAATGTTTGGGCTTATGGTTTAGGGTTAGGGTTAGGGTTAAGGTCAGGGTTAGGGTTAGGGTTATTTTTTATTTTTTTTAGGTTTATGGTTTTAAGGTTTAGGATTTGAGGTTTAATATCAATGGTTTAGTGTTTAATGTTTCGGTTTTGATATTCTGGGCTTGGGGTTTAGAGTTTATGGTAGTGTTAGTGTTAGGGTTAATGTTAGGGTTAGGGTTAGGGGGTTTAGGTTGTTTTTTAGGTTTTAGGGTTTGGGGTGAAGGATTTGAGTTGTAATGTCTATGGTTTAGTTTTTAATGTTAGGTTTTTACTTTTAGGGTTTAGGTTAGGGTTAGGGTTAGGTTAGGGATAGGTTAGGGTTAGGGTTTGGCGTTTATTTAGGTTTTAGGTTTTGGGGTTTAGGATTTTTGGTTGAAAATCTATTGTTTAGTGTTTAACGTTTGGGTTTTGGTATTTTAGACTTGAGGTTCCGGGTTAATAGTTTAGGGTTAAGGTTAGGGTTAAGATTATGGTTAGGGTTAGGGTTTATTTTTTTTTATTTTTAGGGTTTGTGGTTTAGGATTTGAGGTTTGAATTCTATGGTTCAGTGTTTAATGTTTGGGTTTTCATTTTTGTACTTAGGTTTTTTTTTACTTAGGGTTTAGGGTTAAAATATATTGTTTAGTATATAATCATTGGGTTTTTGTATTTTAGGCTTCCGATTATGGTTTATGGTTAGGGTTAAGTTAAGGTTAGGGTTAGGGTTAGGGTTAGGGTTTTGGCTTTTTTAGGTTTTTGGGTTTAGGGTGTAGGATTTGAGGTTTAATATTAATGATTTAGTGTTTAAAGTTAGGGTTTTTGTATTTGGGCTTAGAGTTTAGGGTTTATGGTAGAGTTAGAGTTAGGGTTAGGGTTTATGTTGTTTTTTAGGTTTTAGGATTTGGTATTAAGGATTTGTGTTGTAATATCTATGTTTTAGTGTTTAATATTAGTGTTTGGTATTTTGGCCTTTGGATTTAGGGTTTAGGGTTTAGGGTTAGGGTTAAGGATAGGGTTAGGGTTAGGGTTAGGGTTAGGGATAGCGTTAAAATTAGGGTTACGGTGTAGCCTTTTTTTGGTTTATTTTTTAGGGTTTAGCATTTGAGTTTTAAAATCTACTGTTTAGTATTTAATTATTAGGTTTTGGTATTTTGGGTTTAGGGTTTAGGGTTAGGGTTAGGGTTAAGGTTAGGGTTAGGGTTAGGGTTTTGGCTTTTTTAGGTTTTGGGTATAGGGTTTAGGATTTGAGGTTTAATATCAAATGATTTAGTGTTAAATGTTTGGGTTTTGGAATTTTGGGCTTGGACTTTACGGTTTATGGTAGAGTTAGGGTTAGGATTAATGTTCAGGTTAGGGTTAGGGCTTAGGTTGTTTTTATATTTTAGGATTTGGGATTAAGGATTTTTGTTGTAATATCTATGGTTTAGTGTTTAATGTTAGTGTTTTGGTATTTTGGACTTTGGGTTTAGGGTTTGGGTTTAGGTTAGGGTTAAGGATAGTGTTAGGGTTAGGGTTAGGGTTAGGGATAACATAAACTAATAACTGTTAAAACTTCATTCTTATCAAACACTGATGATTTGATATTCTTATGCTTTTGCTTACTTAGTTCACTTTGTACTTACATTTCTTCTTCTTTGATCTGTTGTTCACTTTGAACATGCTACTTTTTTTCTTTCTTACTTTCTTAAAGAAATCTTTATCATTAAATTATATAGATCCTGTGAGCTAACATGAAATCTAGTGTCTTCCCCACAACGAAAAAAGGTGGTTCACCGGCTAAAGTGAAACCGAATCCAGTGTCTTCCCAACATCGAAAAGAGGTGGTTCACCGTCTAAAGCAAAACAGAATCTAGTGTGTTCCCCACACCGAAAAGAGGTGGTTTACTGGCTAAAGTGAAACTGAATACTTTCTGGAGCATTTAACCGACATAGATCATGTGTTCACCGGCTAAATTTAAGCCGAATCCATTGTCTTCCCCACACCAAAAAGAGGTTGTTCACTGGAATCTAGTGTCTTCCCCAAACCGAAAAGCGGTGGTTCACCGGCTAAAGTGAAACCGAATACTTTCTTGAGCATTTAACCGACATTTATTATGTGAGCTAACATAAAATCCTGTGTCTTCCCCACAAATAAAAGAGGTGGTTGACCGGCCAAAGTGAAACCGAATACTCCCTAGCTTTCTTAGGTGGATCCACTGGCTACTAACATATGCTGGCAACATAGTTCAAAGACTAGGAGACGTTGGAGACCTTGATACGCCTTGGTGGTAGTCTCGTCTCAAGAGGCTTAAATGTGCTGACACAAGCTCATTGTTAGTCTATCGGTACTTAGCTCAGATTTCTTATACTTTACAACTTTTAGAGTTGAATCATACATTGTGGAAGTTTGCTTCTAGTATGGGGTATGCTTAGATCAATGGATGACTGGTCATCCCTTTCTTTACTTGATGAATGTGAACTTAAATCTTTCATTATCATCATGGTGCGAGTGAGACTTGTCTCACTGTTTCTAGCACCCTCTTATGTGATTATCATTGACATAATTGCTTAGGTGAAAGTGAGACTTGTATCACTTCCTTTAACACCCTATATTATGTCAATTTCATAACTCATAAGCTTTTTTTATTTCATTACTCACCTTATCTTGTTCAACGTTATTTGGTAGTCTTGCACCATTCTTTATGAAAGTTATAAGGATTTATTCAACGTGCTATTATGTTCACAATGTTTATTTAGATAGGGTATGTTGGGACTTGTCCCAATAATTGATATACCCTGGGTTATGAGTTAATTAAGTTACATCTTGTCAAATCTCATTTTTAACTTGTATTTGGCCTTACAAGAAACATCATAAGTTACATTGGCGATATAAGATTGTTATGACTTAGTCATTGGCCAATTCTTTTAATATTTTGGACATAGTTTTGCTAGCAAATTTATTGGCATAAATCAAACTTTCACTAAACACTTATCATAATGTTATCATTAGCAAAGTAAATTAACTTCATGCATATACTATAGTAATCTCATCATGTTAATCAAGCCAACTTTTAGCCTTTGATTAGCCTATAAGAACAATATAATGAATGACTTATAACAATTTCATCTTCTCCAACAAAATTAGACATTACAACATTTATTATCTCGAGTAAATAATACTCTAATCATACGGATCTAACCTATATGTCTCATTCTACATTATCAATCACAGAAACCTACACATAATGATCAGTTAGAACCACATACCAACCACATGCTCGAGATTTACATTATACATACTACTAGAATCTGAAATAGGGAGAACTAGAGAGATGAACATTCGACAATTTCATTAGGAACAACCCTAGTTTCAGTTTTCTTGAATTCAAAAACGTTTGAAAATCCTCCTGGGGAAAGGTATCCAAGAGAGAAAACCCATCCCTTACTGTAGAATTGAATCAACGAAGATCAGCTTGTACTTTGCACGAAACTCTTGAAGAATTGCCTTGAAATCGCCTAAGGTTTTTCTTACGTTTGCTCACTGTTTTTTAGTCGTAGGTTTATACTAGATAAACGTGAGTCTAAGTCTTAGGAACTGAATATTGAATAATTCAACTTAGGTTAATTAACTTAATTAAATAAAGTAATTAGCTAATTACCATAATGCCCCTCCTAAATTGACTAAAAATAGGAGAATATTTCACTTAGCCAAATTCTGAAATTTTCTAAGGGTCTCGGTTTTAACAAATTAAATTAATTAATTAAGTTGATAAATTAATTAATTAAGTGACCTATGGTAACTTCTAAAGTACCCCTAAGTCGCTAGGACCATAACTAACCCCTTTGGACCATCCTAGGTTAGGTACTAGGATGTTTCTTTAGTTAGTTACTCGGCTAGTGTCACCCGGTTAGGTCTTAGGATTTCGGGTACACTAGTTAGTTCATTTTAGTTAGTCCTAGGTTAGTTAGCTAGTTAGGTAAGTTAGTTAGAGCCAAGGACTGGTAAGGAAGCTCGGCCCCACGTGGCTTGACACGACGCGTGTCTATCCCCTAACCGCCCTAACCGAATCAGTTGGACTTAGTCTATTGACCGGTAGTACATGTGCTTGCACATGTGTTGCTTTGCACTTTCCTAACCGTGCACTCTGTAGTTGCACTTGAAAAGTTCACTTCTTGTCCCCAAGAATCCTCACTACGTCCTTGGGCACTGTTTAATCTACATGATCATTTTAAATTATCATGTGCTATGGTACCTAGGCTTGACACTTGGATGCCTCGTACCTAATGTGTGTAAAATATCAAAATAAGAATTTTAGCTTAGGGTCTTCATTGCAGGTACAATTCCTAAACAAGGTTGGTTAAGTTACTTGTTTATACATAGAAATTGGCTAACACCCTTAAGTCAATATTCTCTAACATGCCCAATATTACTCAATATTGGGCATTGGGATGCCTATGTACCCGAATACATATTCTTAAAACTAATAGACTCTTCACTATACAAGTATATTTTATGGAATTAACATCGGAGTACATGTTTGGCCAGGACTGCCCTACCACCATAACTTCGTTGCTTTGTATGCCAACCTATATTCTTGCAAACCACTTTGTTAACAAGGTCAGGAAAAAAAAGAAATCCTAGGCCTACCAATAAAGAGAGGGCAACCTAGATTTGTTATGGGACCCTGATTTTGCCTGAAACCTGTGATTTGCTTAATTTTGTCTCTTGTTCTAGTGAATGCATTAGAATGTAGCATGAAGTGACTTTTATCACTATTAATCATTTGGCCTGAAGTTTCTTCATAAGTCCTGAGAGTTTGCATGATGATCCTAAGACTTTTGACCCTCCCTAATGTAAACAGTATGGTGTCATCAGCAAAACTCAAGTGGTTCACTTGTTGCCCTGTCCCTTCCATATAAAACCCATGATAGTCAGGATTATTGTGCAACTTGTTAAGAGATCTTGAAAGCACTGATGCACCTAAAATAAATAGGGAAGGGGAGAGGGGGTCACCCTGTTTGAGCCCGCTAGTGGAATGAAAGAAGCCATATCTCTTTCCATTTATAATAATAGAATACCAATTGTTGGCCATAACTCTCCAAACCATATCAATGAATATTTCATGAAATCCCATTTTCTTAGTAACAGACAAATATGGGACCAAGAGAGTCGATCATAAGCCTTTACAATATCCTATTTTATAATCACATTACTCCATACAATAGGCTTTTTGATTTGATGGATGATCTCTTGAGCTAACATAATGTTCTCATAAATGCTTCTACCTTTGACAAACCCAGATTGATTGAGAGAGATCAAGTTAGAAAGAATGGGACTCAGTCTGTTGCTCATTAGCTTGGAGATGATCTTGCTAATGAAATTGCTAAGACTGATTTGCAAGAATAGGCAATAATCGACATAGACCATGGTAGCAAGACATGGAATCCGGTGTTCTATCCTACTCCGATGAGGTTGTTCTACTTGCCAATGGTAGAACTTGGACACATCCCATGTAGGCACATGGTTAAGGAATATGAAGGGTTTCTTTGTATTCTAGTCTCATGATTAACTAGAAATACTTCCCTTACCATACTCACTCGGTGCTAGCCTTTGTTCTCATAAATTAATTCACATGATGGTTCATACAATAGGGTTCCATATCTATTTCATAACCCAATTACGTTTACCCTACCAAAGAGGATCTCTAGGGATTTCCTTCCAATGGCGACAAGAAGCTCATTATGACTTTTTCTATGGAAATATGATGCCGTTCCAGCCAATCAACCTAGGTCCATCATCCCACATGAAGGATACCCTTACGGCGTTCGACTTCAATTTACATTACTTTTACCCTTGGTTTCAAGGTTTCACATAAAGACCTTTTTTTCATCATTCAAGGTCACATGTCATTCACACATTCAAGACTCTTAACATACAAAGTCAAACCATCACATAATCATATTCATGTAAGCATCAAGCAAGATATACAAGTCAACCAAGAAAAGACATCACATACTTCACTTGAACTCATAATGCAAGTCAATCTTGAAACACCTAGAAACAACCTAACATCTTCAAGTCTTCCTATATATCATCATAACATCAATAATGTACTCCACATAGACTCACAAAGCCAAGTAGGAATAACAAAGACTTAAACCTAACACTATACTCATAATGTCAAAGTCATAGTCTAACATGATCACTTAAGGCAACATAATTAGAAGAACACACATATGACTTCACATGTAGATAGATAATGTCATGCTTCACATAATAAACTACACACATAGCCACATTACTTCAAGTAGTTTCCAATAAGGCCATGCTTATCATGTTGCATAAAGTAACGCCGACAAGGCCACGTCAATTGCAAGTAAAACACATAACACCGCCACCATAAGTGGACCAAACCAATCACAATATAATCAAAGTATAATTAATATCAAATTAAAGAAAATGGGGAAGCATACCTTCATCCCCTCATCCACACTTCAATTCAATGCCAAATCAACCAATACAACATCACAAGGTCCTTACCCATGGCCATGAACAATAATTCAAAGCAATAACCATAAGACTCAATGAATCTACATCAATTCAATCTAGGTTTAACAATCTAAGATAAATTAGATATCAATTGAATACAATTCTTATATCATTAGAAAGCCCATAAGAAACTACATAACAATTCAACAATATTAGCTTAATATCAAGTAACCCAATAAGTAGTCAAAAACTATGGTTCATCAATTTACATGGGTTCATATGTAATTTATGTTAAAATAATCAATACAATATCAATTATATCATAATTCAATGTTTATAAATCATTTATGCAAGAACCCATGGTAGAATCCCGAAATTGGACAATTCAGAAAACTTTGAAAAACATCTTGAGAGTTGGGCTCCTTGATGAAATAAGTTTCAAGGATCAAAATCCATACCTCAATGATGATAAGTGTTAAACGCTTATATACTCATTTAAAATGCCCAAAATGCCCTTAAAAAACTGCCTAAACTCTTATTTGGAAGTGGGATGAATTTACTAATTCACCCCTAAGTTGGCAGTAACTCTGCACGCAGGAGACAGGCTCTCGACGCCTGCCCTTGACGAAGCGTCACGGCCTCGACGGGGCGTCACAGACCTCCGTTGGTGGATACAGTGGCTGGCCAAGGTTCCAAATTTCACCCTTGGTTAAGTACCCCATGATGGGACCCTCGACGGGGCATCATCAGGCCAACGGGCTGTTGACTGCTCCGTCACCAAGGTCTGCCTAGAAAAGCCTGCACACTGATTTTTGGGTCTTTCCTCAAGGACCCTTGAATGGTCCTTGGGGATAATTTCCCGGACGTTTCCAACTCAAATACGATAGTCTATGAGTTTAACATCTCTCACATAAATTTTATACAAAACGAACACATAAAACTTGACAAAACATGCATAGACACACTAGGTCGATTCAAGGCATATCTTTCGAACGCCTTGGACGTTCTTGGACGTTTGACCTCCAAACTTCTCGAAACTTGACACACTGCCTATACATGCTATAATAACTTAATTAAGAACCTTAAAACACCGTCAAAACACACATAAACACATAGAACCACATAAGAGACATTTAGGTGACTTAGTCGTCGAACGTCTTAGTCGTCCCTTAACGTTTGACTTCCAACACCTCTAATACTTTTGCTACTGACTCTATACCATATATTAAGCTTATTTAGGACCTTAGACCATCAATATCAACATTTTAGGCTCTATTTAACCTAAGTCATTTTCGAGGTCTTACAATCTCCCCCACTTGGACAACATTCGTCCTCGAATGACATTTGCCACTCTCCGAACATTTCCAAGATTAGAGACTCAACTAACAGCACATAACGAAAAAGAAAACATCAACTCCACATAATCAAGAGATTCAAAACACAACAAGAAACTAGAATACAATTCTTAACTCATTATGCTATCAAACTCACATGCTTCAATCCAAATAGCAAAAACTCATTTTATATTCAATATTCTACTCATAAACATCAGTTCTAACCACATTACAACAATTTTAGACTAACGAATCAAATAGTCAATTTTGCAAAAATATTACTGTAACTGTCTTAATGCTACAGTAATTTTTGGGCAAATTTTCAAAAATGCAACTTTTTGGAAATTCATGATATGAACATGCTAATATGCAAAGTAACATCATATAAAAACATCTTACAACATGCTCCTAACTCAATAAAACGCACAATGCAAGAAGTTAATGAAATTCAATTTCAACCAAACTCCTAAACATCATGCACATGCAACAATTCAAGGAATTCTATCCCATCTACAAATCATACTCCCCCACTTAGAAGGAACTCATATCTTAACAAAAGAAAGAGAACCTACCAACATCATCATCACCATCACCCGGCTTCTCAATTCTAGTCCGAAGTGCATAGAAACGCCTCTTTGTTCGAGCATCTTCCTTTGGAACATTAGGGGCAGCTTGCATACCCTCTCTACCTCTAGAAGCAATCATAGGACAATCTCTAACTTTATGCCCACTCTTTCCACATCCAAAACAACTCCCGGTACCAAAAAGACACTCACCAAAATGTTTGTTGCCACAATTGGCACAAGTATGTTTGTCAATTCGAGAACCACCTCCTTTCTCCAATTTCACCTTAGGAACACTAGATCCCTCTTGAGTTTGAGCCCTCTTTTTGAATCTAGGCTGCCCTTGATCACTTGCACCACTTCTTTTCAAGTTTTTAGCCATTTTCTTAAGTTTAGACTTTTCAATAGCTTGTGCATACACCATGAGTCTACATAAAGTCATATCATCATGTAGCATAGTCGTACGTAATTCCTCCATCACTATGTCGGCTACCCCGGTAACAAAGCGACTCATTTCATCTCTTGGATTTGACATAAGAGAAGGTGCATATCTAGCCAAAGACAAGAATTTCAAAGAGTACTCCTCAATACTCATATTTCCTTGCTTGAGATTGATAAACTCCTCCACCTTAACCACTCTCATTTCTCTAGGAAAGTACTTGCCTAGAAAAGCTTCTTTAAACTCTTCCCATTCAATAGGATCCGCCTCCTCTGGCCTATTGTCCTTCCATTGAGTAAACCAAATTTGAGAGACATCCCTCAATTGGTATGAAGCTAACTCCGCCTTCTCCCTATATTTAACCCCCATAGCACTCAACACCTTGTACACACCATCAAGGAACTCTTGGGGATCCTCATCTACTTTGGAGCCACGAAAGATAGGAGGATTCATCCTCACAAAGTCTCTCAACCTAGTAGTCATAGTGCTCTCCACAACCCTAGGCATCATACTCAAATTGATTTGAGTAGTTACAGCTTGAGCTAAAGCCATCAAAGCCTCTATAATCTCTTGAGTAGTCAACTCCGGATGAACCACCGAAACCTCATTACCTCCACCCACATTAGGAACATGATCACCTTGGGGAGGCACTTGAGCACCTTGAGGAACTTGCTCAACTTGTGGAGGAATCTCCTCATTCACCCTCTCCTCTTCCAACCTTCTAGCGGCCATCCTTCTAGTATTCATCTCCTAGAAACACAAGGAAACACATAAGAAGGATAATCATAACATTTACTCTACCGCACGACATAGGAGTAGAAAAGAAGGGAAACTCTATCTTCCTATAGACTCTTGCCCGTAGATGTGTCGCGACTCACACCGATGGTCAAGACTCTACTAGACGTGACTTGGTGAGACTTTTTGATTCCTAAGACCACTTTAACCAACCTATGCTCTGATACCAAGCTTGTCACAACCCGAAATCATACCTAGAAGTTAGAGTACAATCTTGCATTGTAACCGGCGTCGTCGACCTCTCGGTTGTCTAAGACTAGCCTCTCATATCATTCATTGCATATACATAATGAAAAGTAGTGCGGAATTAAAACTTTTCACAAAATATAACACAGTCTTTATAAATATCTTTCATGTAAAAGTAATAGGAAATACTAAGTCTCAATTTCATCATCTTAAGACACAATAATACTTGGGACACGGCCCATACTTCAATATGAAAATGGAAATACATAGTCTAGTACAATACTTCAAAGAAAACATAAAAGACATATATGCCCTCGAGTCAAGTGAGGACATACTTCAACTCTTCTTGAACGATCTTCTAAGTACAAGTCTTCACTTCCCAAAAGCTCTTCACCTGCCAAGAACTATATATATAGAAAAGCATGGAATAAGTACAACCACATGTACTAAGTATGGCATTATGCATGAAAATCATGAAAACGGACTTTATTAGAAATATGCATCTTTTCATTTTATAAATCATATTTTATTCATAATAACATCATTAATCAATTTAGAAACACATAAGATAATAATTAATCAACAATATCAAATTTAGGCATCACTTTACAGTGAACTATATTCACTGTTACAGTGAATTAATTCACTGTTACAGTGAATTGCTAAATCCTCTTAACACTCAACTTCTAACATGTAATTCTCTCACTTAAAGTCATCCTAAGATTCACTTAAGTCACACAAAGAGAGACCGCCCATACACCCTCTCTAGATGTGCCTAAACGACCCTTAAGATTACCTATAATGAGTTACATACATACTTACAAAACAATCATAAACATCAAGGTAAGATTCATCTACCAAAGGTAATTTTCAAGGTTCACTTGAGTGAGTGTGGAGTGACCGCCCATACAATCTCTTTCGCACAGACACAAGGGATCCTATAGACTACCTAAAATAGAATCATTCTCACTAAACACACCAACACTTAGATGATAGGACACTCTCCTTCCAATGGCTATCAAAAGACCTACTAAAGTAAATCAAGAAGATAACGTCCATGATTGACCTCCTCAAGATTACCTAAATAGTCCTTAAGACTACCTAAAGCTTAGATAATGCCAACAACATCAAACCTTTTCCCTAACTAGAGTCATTCTCAAGTCTTCTATAGGTAAGCCATGAAGAAATCATCTTTTATGCCATCTTCACAATTTAACTAAAGAATCCATAAGCCACTCTAGATTAGGTACTTATTCACTTACATACTTCATAACTTAAGTCATTGGTTCATTAATTCATTAATCCATTTATTCATTAATTCATTAAGAGACTCATACAATACATAAGGACATTCAAGTAATGGTCTTAGAGAAGACCTAGGAACTCCACATAACACCTTCAAAGTCTATTGTGCAATGTCTAGATACCGTCCCATACCACCACCTAAACCTCATAAACTTCTCTAATGCTAATAGGTATTCCACATGATGAGAATAGACAATAACCGACATAGACCATGGTAGCAAGACATGGAATCCGGAGTTCTATCCTACTCCGATGAGGTTGTTCTACTTGCCAATGATAGAACTTGGACACATCCCATGTAGGCACATGGTTAAGGAATATGAAGGGTTTCTTTGTATTCTAGTCTCATGCTTAACTAGAACTACTTCCCTTACCATTCTCACTCGGTGCTATCTTTTGTTCTCATAGATTAATTCACATTAAGGTTCATACAATAGGGTTCCATATCTATTTCATAACCCAATTACGTTTACCCTACCAAAGAGGATCTCTAGGGATTTCCTTTCAATGGCGACAAGAAGCTCATTATGACTTTTGCTAGGGAGATATGATGCCGTTCCATCCAATAAACCTAGGCCCATCATCCCACATGAAGGATCCCCTTACGGCGTTCAACTTCAATTTACATTACTTTTACCCTTGGTTTCAAGGTTTCACATAAATACCTTCTTTTCTTCATTCAAGGTCACATGTCATTTACCCATTCAATACTCTTAACATACTAAGTCAAACCATCACATAATCATATTCATGTAAGCATCAAGCAAGATATACAAGTCAACCAAGACAAGACATCACATACTTCACTTGAACTCATAATGCAAGTCATTCTAGAAACACCTAGAAACAACCTAACATCTTCAAGTCTTCCTATATATCATCATAACATCAATAATGTACTCCACATAGACTCACAAAACCAAGTAGGAATAACCAAGACTTAACCCTAACACTATACTCATAATGTCAAAGTCATAGTCTAACAGATCACTTAAGGCAACATAATTAGAAGAACACACATATGACTTCACATGTAGATAGATAATGTCATGCTTCACATAATCAACTACAGACATAGCCACATTACTTCAAGTAGTTTCCAATAAGGCCATGCTTATCATATTGCATAAAGTAACGCCGACAAGGCCACGTCAATTGCAAGTAAAACACATAACACCGCCACCATAAGTGGACAAAACCAATCGCAATAGAATCAAAGTATAATTAATATCAAATTAAATAAAATGGGGCAGCATACCTTCATCCCCTTATCCACACTTCAATTCGATGCCAAATCAACCAATTCAACATAACAAGACCCTTACCCATGGCCATGAACAATAATTCAAAGCAATAACCATAAGACTGAATGAATCTACATCAATTAAATATAGGTTTAACAATCTAAGATCAACTAGATATCAATTGAATACAATTCTTATATCATTAGAAAGCCCATAAGAAACTACATAACAATTCAACAATATTAGCTTAATATCAAGTAACTCAATAAGTAGTCAAAAATTATGGTTCATCAATTTACATGGGTTCATGGGTAATTTATGTCAAAATCATCAATACAATATTAATTAGATCATAATTCAATTTTTAGAAATCATTTATGCAAGAACCCAATGTAGAATCCCGAAATTGGACAATTCACTTTAGAAAACTTTGAAAAACATCTTGAGAGTTGGGCTCCATGATGAAATAAGTTTCAAGGATCAAAAGACATACCTCAAGGATGATAATTCTTCACTTTGATGAAGAATTTCCACTCAAAACACCACACAAAGCGGCTTCTTCAATTTGGACTTGAATGGAATCTTTGGGATTTCTAAGGGACTTTGGGGTTTGGTTTTTGGAAGAATGAATTATTCTAAGTGTTAAACACTTATATACTCATTTAAAATACCCAAAAGGCCCTTAACAAACCTCCTAAACTCTTATTTTGAAGTGGGGTGAATTTACCAATTCACCCCTAAGTTGGCAGTAACTCTGCGTGCAGGAGACAGGCTCTCGACGAATGCCCTTGACGGGGCATCACGGCCACGACGGGGCGTCACACACCTCCGTTGGTGGCTACACTGGCTGGCCAAGGTTCCAAACTTCACCCTTGGTTAAGTAACCCACTACGGGACCCTCGACGGGGCGTCATCAAGCAAACGGGCCGTTGACTGCTGCGTCACCAAGGTCTGCCTGGGACAGCCTGCACACTGATTTTTGGGTCCTTCCTCAAGTACCCTTGAATGGTCCTTAGGGATAATTTCCTAGACGTTTCCAACCCAAATACAATTGTCTATGATTTTAACATCTCTCACATAAAATTCATATAAAACGAACACATAAAATTCGACGAAACATGCATAGACACACAAGGTCGATTCAAGGCATATCTTTCGAACGCCTTGGACGTTCTTGGACGTTTGACCTCCACACTTCTCAAAACTTTACACACTTCCTATACATGCGATAATAACTCAATTAAGAACCTTAAAACACCATGAAACACATATAAACACATAGAACCACATAAGAGACATTTAGGTGACTTAGTCATCGAACGTCTTAGTCGTCCCTTGACGTTTGACTTCTAACACCTCTAATACTTTTGCTACTCACTCTATACCATATATTAAACATATTTAGGACCTTAGACCATCAATATCAACATGTTAGGCTCTAGTTAACCTAAGTCATTTTTGAGGTCTTACACATGCATGTCAAAAATCACAACTGGCCTTGTTTAGTTGTTTTTCTGGGGGTTGTTCTCAGCACCACTATAGGACTTTAGGCAGCATGAATGTGTCTGAGCCTAGCATCCAAAGTTTGAACAACTGTGTAGGGGGCTGGTTCCTGGACCTGTTCTTGATTATTTACTGGGAGACTCTTTGGATTGGTGGATTCATTAATTTTTGAATTGGGGATATTTTGGGTAGTATTTTGGCTTTGTGGAACTCTTTTATCAAAGTTGCTAGAGATTTTAGGAAAATCTCTATGATATTAGGTTTGCACACTATTCTTCCCCTGATACTTTTGCTGAATATGTCCCAATTTTCCCACCTCATTTCTTTGGTTTTGGTCCTTTTGGTTCATCACATTGTTGCCAAGTTCCCTTTGCACCTGTTCATTAGGCATCACATCTATTTTTCCCATGGAATTTTCATGCACATGGCCATCACGATTGCTATTTTTAACATGAATAGAGCTATAGTGGGTTTTAGTATACTTACCTGACGGATGATCATCATCATTTTGGTGATTGGGTTGTTGCTTTCCTTGCCTTTGATCACGTGCAGCTTCCTCTATATCCTTAGAGTGTACACCTGTGTTATCTTGCTCGTTCCTGTGTCTATCCTATCCTCTGGATTGAATCTAAATAAGAAGTGGTATGAGATTTTGACATCAATGACATCTTTTGTTGCTTCTCCATCTTCGTTTTGTTGATCCCTGAAAGTCAGACTTGCTTCCATAGTCATGTCTCCCCCTGTTCCTATTTTGAGATGTTGCTCCTTTTCATTTTGCTCAGAGTGTTCTGTTTGATTGTGTTCCTGAGATGAACGATTAGATATACCAGTGAGATAGACATTGTGATCAGTAAAACTATCTCCACTAGCCTCGCCGCTATCCATTTTCTTCCGAATGTTTCCTTGGTCACCGGAGTTCCTACTATCCCGACATGGCCGTCGATTCCACTTGAAATTCCTGTAAGATGAAATCCATATCAAGGGTAGTAAACCCTAGTACATAACACATTTTGATTCATCGAAGAAGTTGCTCAATTTTGAGATCGATTCTCATGAGACTTATATGTGATTTTCCCTAAAATCGCTTGTTCAAATTTCTCAGGCGGCACGATGGAATTCCCTGAAATTGGAGTATGATGTAGCTTTTGAGTAGTAGAATCATTCCTTGTATCATTGTATTGCTGATTCAACGTGATGAATTCTGGGGAAATGATTTCGTCATTTTCTTCTATTTCCCTCTTAGAACTCGCACTATTCATCGCTTCTTTAATCTGCGAATTCCCAGAGTTGTGTGATGAATTAGAGGATGGTTCTTTGTGCAAAGTGTTCATAATCTTTAGGCGCCCCTATTGGGACAAGTCCGGCGGTCTGAGGGTAGCCACCGGCGGCTCACACACCTTCTCTTTCCGGCTAAACTAGACGTTAGAGCTAGCTGTTGGTAATTTCCTAGATAGAGCGTGTTTTTAGAGAGATGTTGGAGAGAGAAAGAATTTGAGAGTTTAGGAAGTGATGGTATTGTGGGCTTTGGGTTTCGAGTTAATGATTTAGGGTTAGCATTTTAGGGTTTGTGGTTTAGGAGTTGAGGTGTAAAATCTATGGTTTAGTGTTTAATGTTTCAATTTTTGTATTTTGGGCTTGGTGTTTAGAGGTTATGGTAGGTTTAAGGTTAGGGTTAATGTTAGGATTTGGGTTAGTGTTAGGGTTTAGGTTGTTTTTTTAAAAAAGAAAATTAGGGTTTGGGGTTAAGGATTTGAATTGGTAATTTGGGCTTTAGTTTTAGGGTTTAGGGTTTAGGGTTAGGATTAAGTATAGAGTTAGGGTTAGGGTTCGGGTTAGGGATAGGGTTAGGGTTTAGGGTTTAGGGTTTTTATTAGTCTTTTTATTTTGGTGTTTAGGATTTTTGGTTTAAAATATATGATTTAGTGTTTAATATTATGGTTTTGGTATTTGGGCTTAGGTTCCAGGTTAATGGTTTAGGGTTAGGGTTAGGGTTAGGTAGAATATAGCTTTTTTAAGGTTTTAGGGTTTGTGGTGTAGGATTTGAGGTTTAAAATCTATGGTTTAATGTTTAATGTTTGGATTTTTGTATTTTGGACTTAGTTTTTTTTTTTTTTTTGAACTTAGGTTTTAGTGTTCGGGTTAGGGTTAGGATTAGGGTTAGGGTGTATTTGTTTTTAGGTTTTATGGTTCACGGTTTAGCATTTGAGGTTTAAAATCTATGGTTTAGTATTTAATATTTTGGTTTTGGTATTTTGGGCTTCGGGTTTAGGTTTTATGTTTTAGGGTTAGGATTTGAAGTTTAATATCAATGGTTTAGTGTTTAATTTTTGGGTTTTTGTATTTTGGGCGATGGTAGGGTTAGGGTTAGGTTAAATGTTAGGGTTTAGGTTGCTTTTTAGGTTTTAGGAATTTGGACTTAAAGATTTGAGTTGTAATATCTATGGTTTAGTGTTTAATTTTAGGTTTTTGGTATTTAGGGCTTTGGGTTTAGTGTTTAGGGTTTAGAATTAGTGCTTAGGATAGAGTTAGGGTTAGTCTTCGTGTTAGGGATAGGGCTAGGTTTAGGTTTTAGGTTTTTTTAAGGTTTTAGGTTTTGGGGATTAGAATTTTTGGTTTAAAATCTATGGTTTAGTGTTTAATGTTTGGGTTTTGGTATTTTGGACTTGCGGTTTTGGTTTCATTGTTTAGGGTTAGATTTATGTTTTTTTTTTTTTTTAGGTTTTAGGGTTTGAGGTTTAAAATCATGTTTTAGTGTTTAATGTTTGGGTTTTGTATTTTGGACTTAGGTTTTTTTGTTTTTTTGGACTTAGGTTTTAGGGTTCATGATTTAGGAGTAGGAGTAGGGTTAGGATTAGGGTTAGCGTGTAGTTTTTTATAGGTTTTATGGTTTAGGGTTAGCATTTGAGGTTTAAAATCCATGATTTAGTATTTAATGTTTGGGGTTTGGTAGTTTGGGCTTATGGTTTTGGGTTTATGGTTTAGGGTTAGGGTTAGGGTTAAGGTTAGGGTTAGGTTTAGGGTTAAGGTTTAGGGTTTTGGATTTGAGGTTTAATATCAATGGTTAAGTGTTTAATGTTTGGGTTTTAATATTTTGGGATTGGGTTTTAGAGTTTATGTTAGGGTTAGGGTTAGGGTTAATGTGAGGGTTAGGGTTAGGGTTCAGGTTGTGTTTTAGATTTTAGGGTTTGGGGTTAAGGATTTGAGTTGTAATATCTATGATTTAGTGTTTAATGTTAAGATTTTTGTTTTTTGGGCTTTTGGTTTAGGGTTTAGGGTTTAGGGTTTAGGGTTAGGGTTAAGGATAGGTGTCACATCCGTATTCTTGAATCCGAATATAATCGGCGTCGTTAACCTTTCAGAGTCGCGGACAAGCCTTTTCTTAGCTTTCATAACAATCATACAATTAAATTTGCGGAATATTTAAAAAAAAAAATTACTTGTTGAAGTGTACATAGACTTCATATATGTACTGCATAAGAGTGATATTCTAATGAGCTCAAACTAAATCAACCATCTATTAAAGATTAAACAATCGAAATAGAAAATCATAATAATAATAATAGTTTGTCAATCGGCTATTACAACGCTTGAACAAATGTTTGAAATGAAATACTAGGGACTATCTCCACTAACTATGTATAATGTACTTAGCTACAATAATAAATGTAGCATCCTCAAACTCAAGAGGACATACCAAAGTTTGGAGATCGCTAATCCAAACCGCTTTGTCGAAACTTCAATCTTCTCTCGGACCTGCGTCTATAAAAATATTAATAATATATTGGATTAGTTCACACTTGAACTAAGTATGGGTGTATGCACATAAACACATAAGGACTATGCATGATCAACGAAAGCTCTTCCTAAAGCAACATGCTATTTCTGGAAAGTTAAGTTACTTTACTTTCTTAAATCATTATTTCTGATTCATGCAATGAATTTGACATGTTCTCATGCAATTAAGTCACACAACTCATTTTCTATATGAACATAAGAGCTTGGAATCGTGAACATAATTTTAGAACAACTTAAACAAAAGTTTATAATTTTGATCCTCTTAGGCCGAGAGAACCTATTTCCAGACATAGTATATTTTTCAGTCAATTCTTCTTTCTGTTGTGTAGTTCAATGATCTCCTTTGATACTATGTTTAACTTACAAGTGCAATGATTCATTGTAGTCCCATACCTACAACGAATCGAGTAAGTAATTCACAATACTAAGGAAATGATTTGGCTACCTTACTTACAAGTTAGATATTTCGTTCTTGTTAAATTGGGATGAATGTATTTATAAGCCAATCTTTATTGTCTATGCCCATTAATTGGTTGTTAACCTAATATATAAACCTTTGAGGTATATATTCATACTCCAATATTGGCATAAACTACTAACTTGTTAAAACTTCATTCTTATCAACATTAATGATTGTCATTCTTAAGCTCTTGCTTACTTAGTTCACTACGAACTTACATTTCTACTTCTTTGCTCTATTGTTCACTTTGAACATGCTACTTTATTCGTTCTTACTCTCTTAAAGAATTCTTTAGCATTAACGTAAGTATATCATGCGAACTATCATGAAATCCAGTGTCTTCCCCACACCAAAAAGGGGTTGTTCACCGGTTAAGGTGAACTAAGTTTTGTGTCTACCCCACACCGAAAAGTGGGGTTCACCGGCTAAAGTTAAACCAAGTCAGTGTCTTCCCCACACCAAAAAAAGGGGTTCACGGCTATAGTGAATCGAATACTTTCCTGATCTTTAACCGACATAGATCATGTGAGCTAAACATGAAATCCGGTGTATTCACCACACTGAAAAGAGGTGGACTCACTGGCCAAAGTGAAACGTACTGCCCAGCATTCTTAGGTGGAGGCATCCACTAGCTAGTACCCCTATGCTGGTAAACATAGTTCGAAGACTTGGAGACATACGGAGACCTGGGTGGTGATGTCGTCTCATGAGGCTTACATGTGCTGGCACAAGCTCATTGCTAGTCTATCGGTGCGAAGCTCAGATCTATTTTACTTTATTATCTTTTAGAGCTGACTCAAACATTATGGAAGCTTGCTTCTAGTTATGAGGTTTAATTAACTCTATGGATGACTGGTCATCCCTTTATTTACTTGATGAATATGAACTTAAGTCTTGCATTATCATCATGGTGCGAGTGAGACTTGTCACACGGATTCTAGCACCATCTTATGTGAGTATTTTTGACATAATAGATTAAGTGTATTTGAGATTTGTCTCACTTCTTTTAACACTCTATATTAGGTCAATTTCATAACTTAAGATTTTGGTTATTTCGTTACTCACATTAACTTGTTCAACGTTAATTGATAGTCTTGTACGATTCTTTATGAAAGTTGTAACGACTTATACAATACTATTACGTTCACAAGTTGATATGGATAGGGTATGTTGTCCCATTGATTGGCATACCCTATGTTATGAGTTCATTGATGTAGAGATTAGTATGACTTTACATGATTTGGAAGTAATATGATTGGACATAGTTTTGTTAGCCAATTTGTTGGCATAAATCACAATTTCACTATATACTTGTCATAATATTATCACTAGGCAATTCAATTACTTCATAAATACATTATAGTAATCTAACATGTTAACAAGCCAACTTTTAACCGTTAATTAGCCTATGAAACAATTCAATGAACAACTTATAACAATTTCATCTTCTCGAACACAAGTAGGCATTACAACATTCATCATCTCATGTAAATAACACTATAAGTATGCGGATCTAACATGTAGGTTTCATTTGACATATAAATCACGAAAACATAAACATGATGATCAGTTAGCACCACATACAAACACATGCATCGAGATTTACATCATACGAACTACAAGAATCGGAGATTGGGAGAACTAGGGAGATGAACATGCGATTCGTTGGGAACAACCCTACTTTCGATATTCTTGAAGTCAAAATGTTTGAAAAGCCTTTTGGATAAAGAATTCCAGGAGATAAAACCCATACCTTACTGTAGAATTAAATCTACGAAGATCACCTTGCACTTTGCGCGAAAACCTTGAAGAATGCTTGCTATCGTCTAGGGTTGTCTTACGTTCTTCACTTGTTTTTTAGTTGTAGCATTTTTTCCGAATAACATGAGTCTAAATCCTTAAGAACTAAATGTTAACTAATTCAACTTAGACTATATAACTTAACTAAAATAACTTAATTAGCTAATTACCAAAAAGCCCCTCCGAAATTGACTAGAATTAGAAGAACACTTGACTTAACCGAAATCTAGAAATTGCTTAGTGATTTTGGTTTTGACCAATTAAATTAATTAATTAAGTTGCTAAATTAATTAATTAAGTAACCTAGGGTAATTACTAAAGTACCCCTAAGTTGTTAGGACCATAACCAACCCTTTGGACCATCCTAGGTTAGGTACTAGGTTGTCTCTTAGTTAGTTACACGGTTTGGTGTCACCCGATTAGGTCTTAGGTTATCGGGTCCCTTAGTTAGTTATTTTTGGTTGGTCCTAGATTAGTTAATTAGTTGGGTAAGTTAGTTAGGGTCTAGGACCGGTTCGGGAGCTTGGCACCACGTGGATGGACCCGGACGTGCGCCTGTCCCTAACCGCTCTAACAGAATCGGTTGGAGTGGTCCCTTGTCCGGTTGCACGTGTGTTTGCACATGTGCTTGCACATGTGTTGCATGCACTTTCCCAACTAACTATTCTGGAAGGTTCATTTGGAATGTTTACTAATTGTCCCAAGGATCCTCACTATGTCCTTGGGCACTGCTTAGTCTACATGATTATTTTAAATTGTTATGTGCTATGGTACATAGGCTTGACACTTGGATTCGTAGTACTTGATGTGTTAAGTTGAGAATCAATATGTGTATTTTTAGCTTAGGGTCTCAATTGCAGGTACGTTTCTTAAACAAGTTTGGATTTTTATTATACATACTTGTGTATATATAGATATTGGCTAACACCCTTAAGCCAATATTCTATAATATGCCCAATATTTCTCAATATTGGGCATTGGGATGCCTATGTACCCCAATATGCATACTTAAAACCTAATAGTCTCTTTACTGGACATGTACATTTTTCTGGAATGTTACAATAGGGTTAGTGTTAGGGTTAGTGTTAGGGATAGGGTTAGGGTTATGGTTTAGCATTTCTTTAGGTTTTAGCTTTTGGGGTTTAGGATTTTTGGTTTAAAATCTATGGTTTAGTGTTTAACGTTTGGGTTTTGGTATTTTGGGTTAATGGTTTATGGTAAGGGTTAGGGTTAAGGTTTAGGTTAGGGTTTGGGTTAGGGTTTATTTTTTTTTAAAAGTTTTAGGGTTTGTGGTTTAGGATTTGAGGTTTTAATTCTATGGTTTTGTGTTTAATGTTTGGGTTATCATTTTTGGACTTAGGGTTTAGGGTTTAGGGTTAGGGTTAGGGTTAGAATGTAGTTTTTTTTTAGGTTTATATTTCATGTTTTAGCATTTGAGGTTTAAAATCTATGGTTTACTATATAATTATTGGGTTTTGGTATTTTGGGCTTAGGGTTTCAGGTTTATGGTTTATGGTTAGGGTTAGGGTTTTGGCTTTTTTAGGTTTTTGAGTTTAGGGTTTAGTATTGGAGGTTTAATATCAATGATTTATTGTTTAATGTTTGGATTTTTGTAGTTTGGCTTGGAGTTTATGATTTATGGTAGAGTTAGGGTTAGGGATAATGTTAAGGTTAGGGTTAGGGTTTAGGTTTTTTTTAAAGTTTTAGGATTTGGGATTAAGGATTTGTGTTGAAATATCTATGGTTTTGTGTTTAATGTCAGTGTTTTTGTATTTTGGCCTTTGGGTTCAGGGTTTAGGGTTCAGGGTTAGGGTTACGAATAGGGTTAGGATAGGGTTAGAGTTAGGGTTACGGTGTAGGTTTTTTCTTCTTCAAGGTTTAGCATTTGAGGTTTAAAATCTATGGTTTAGTATTAAATTATTGGGTTTTAGTATTTTGGGCTTAGGGTTTTGGGTTTATGGTATATGGTTAGGTTTAGGGTTTAGGTTAGGGTTAGGTTTAGGGTAAGGTTTTTGGGTTTAGGGTTTAGGATTTGAGGTTTAATATCAATGATTTAGTGTTTCATGTTTGGTTTTTGGTATTTTTGTCTTGGAGTTTATGGTTTAGGGTAGAGTTAGGGTTAGGGTTAATGTTAAGGTTAGGGTTAGGGTTTAGGTTGTCTTTTAGGTTTTACAATTTGGGATTAAGGATTTGTGTTATAATATCTATGGCTTAGTGTTTAATGTTAGTGTTTTGCTATTTTTCTAATTGTGTTTAGGCTTTAGGGTAAAGGATAGGGTTAGGGTTAGGGTTCGTGATAGGGATAGGGTTAGGGTTAAGGTTAGGGTTTGGTGTTTTTTTTTTTAGGTTTAAGGTTTTGGGGTTTAGGGGTTTTTAGGTTAATGGTTTAGGGTTAAGGTTTGGGTTAAGGTTAGGTTTACGATTTGGTTTTGTGTTTGGGTTATGGTTTTTGTTTTTTTTAGGTTTTAGGGTTTAGGGTTTTGGATTTGATGTTCAAAATTTATAGTTGAGTGTTTAATGTTTGGGTTTTCGTATTTTGGACTTAGGTTTTTTTTTTTTTTTTTTTTTGGATTTAGGGTTTAGGGTTAAGAGTAGGGATAAGATTAGGGTTAGGGTGTAGTTTTTTTTAGGTATTATGGTTTAGGATTTAGCATTTGAGGTTGAAAATCTATGGTTTAGTATTTAATGTTTGGGTTTTGGTAGTGTGGGCTTAGGGTTTCGGGTTTATGGTTTGGGGTTAGGGTTAGGTTTAAGGTTAGGGTTAGGGTTTTGAGTTTTTTTTAGTTTTCTTGGTTTAGCGTTTAGGATTTGAGGTTTAACATCAATGGTTTAGTGTTTAATGTTTGGGTTTTCGTATTTTGGGCTTGGGGTTTGGAGTTTATGGTAGGGTTAGGTTTTCGGGTTAATGTTAGGGTTAGGGGTTGGGTTTAGGTTGTTTTTTAGGTTTTAGGGTTTGGGGTTAAGGCTTTGAGTTGTAATATCTATGGTTTAGTGTTTAATGTTAGGGTTTTGGTTTTTTCTTCTTTGGGTTTAGGGTTTAGGGTTTATCTTTAGGGTTTAGGGTTAGAGTTAAAGATAGGGTTAGGGTTAGGGTTCGTATTAGGGATATGGTTAGGGTTAGAATTTAGGATTTTTATTAGTTTTTTTTTGTTTCGAGGTTTACCGTTTTTTGTTTAAAATCTATACATTAGTGTTTAATGTTATGGTTTTGGTATTTTGGGCTTTGGGTTCCAGGTTAATGGTTTTGGGTTAGTGTTAGTGTTAGGGTTAGGGTTAAGTTTTTTTTAGGGTTTTAGGGTTTGTGGTGTAGGATTTGAGGTTTAAAATCTATGGTTTAGTGTTTAATGTTTAGATTTTGGTATTTTGGACTTATAGTTTTTTTTGTTGAACTTAGGGTTTAGGGATTAGGATTTAGTGTTCGGGTTAGGGTTAGGGTTAGGGTTATAGTAGCTTTGATTTTAGGTTTTATTGTTCAAGGTTTAGAATTTGAGGTTTAACATATATGGTTTAGTATTTAATGTTTGGATTTTAGTATTTTTGACTTGGGGTTTAGGGTTTACATTTAGGGTTAGGATTTGAGGTTTAATATCAATGGTTTAGTGTTTTATTTTGGGTTTTGGTATTTTGGGCTTTGGTTTTAGGGTTTATGGTAGGTTTGGACATAGTGTTAAGGATTTAGGGTGTTGGGTTAGGGTTAGGGTTACGGTTAGGATTAGGGTGCGGGTGTAGGCTTAGGATTATGGTTAGGGTTAAGGTTAGGTTAGGGTTAGGATATAGTTTATTTAAGGTTTTAGGGTTTGTGGTGTAGTATTTGAGGTTTAAAATCTATGGTTTAGTGTTTAATGTTTGGATTTTCGTATTTTGGACTTAGTTTTTTTTTAACTTAGGGTTTAGGGTTTAGGGTTCATATTAGGGTTAGGATTAGGGTTAGGGTGTAGTTTTTTTTTAGGTTTTATGGTTCACGATTAGCATTTGAGGTTTAAAATCTATGGTTTAGTATTTAATATTTGGGTTTTGGTATTTTCGTCTTACGGTTTAGGGTTTATGTTTTATGGTTAGGATTTGAAGTTTAACATCAATGGCTTAGTGTTTAATGTTTGGTTTTGGTATTTTGGTTGGGGTTAAGGGTTTATGGTAGGGTCAGGGTTAGGGTAAATGTTAGGGTTTAGGTTTTTTTTAGGTTTTTGGAGTTTGGGGTTAAGGATTGAGTTATAATATCTATGGTTTAGTGTTTAATATAATGTTTTTGTATTTGGGCTTTGGGTTAGGGTTAGGGTTAGGGTTAGGGTTTAGATTTTTTAAGTTTTAGGGTTTGTGGTGTAGGATTTGAGGTTTAAAATCTATGGTTTAGTGTTTAATGTTTAGATTTTGGTATTTTGGTATTATAGTTTTCTTAATGAACTTAGGGTTTAAGGATTAGGATTTAGTGTTCGGGTTAGGGTTAGGATTAGGGTTAGAGTGGAGGTTTGATTTAGGTTTTATGGTTCAGATTTAGAATGTGAGGTTTAAAATGTATTGTTTAGTATTTAATTTTGGTTTTAGTATTTTTGACTTAGGGTTTAGGGTTTAAATTTAGGGTTAGGATTTGAGGTTTAATATCAATTGTTAGTGTTTAATTTTGGGTTTTGGTATTTTGGGCTTGGTGTTTAGGGTTTATGGTAAGTTTAGGGTTAGGGTTAATGTTAGGGTAAAGGTTGTTTTTTATGTTTTAGGGTTTGGGGTAAACGATTTAAGTTGTAATATCAATGGTTTAAACATAGTGTTTAATATTAGTTTTTAGTATTTTGCGTTTTGGGTTTAGGATTTAGGGTTTAGAATTAGTGTTAAGGATATAGTTAGGGTTAGGGTTCATGTTAGGGATAGGGTTAGGGTTAGGGTTTAGATTTTTTTTACGTTTTAGGTTTTGGGGTTTAGAATATTTGGTTTAAAATCTATGGTTTTGTGCTTAATATTTGGGTTTTTGTATTTTGGGCTTACGGTTTTGGGGTAATGGTTTAGGGTTAGGGTTAGGGTTTTTGTTTATCTTTAGGTTTTAGAGTTTGTGGTTTAGGATTTGAGATTTAAATCTATGGTTAGAGTGTAGGTTGATTTTAGGTTTTATGGTTCAGGGTTAGAATTTGAGGTTTAAAATGTATGGTTTAGTATTTATGTTTGGGTTTTAGTATTCTTGACTTAGGGTTTAGGGTTTACATTTAGGGTTAGGATTGAGGTTTAATATCAATAGTTAGTGTTTAATTTTGTTTTTGGTATTTTGGGCTTGGGGGTTTAGGGTTTATGGTAGTTTTAGGATTAGGGTTAATGTTTAGGGTAAAGGTTTTTTTTTGTTTTAGGGTTTGGGGTAAATGATTTAAGTTGTAATATCAATGGTTTAAACATAGTGTTTAATATTAGGTTTTAGTATTTTGGGTTTTGGGTTTAGGGTTTAGGGTTTAGAATTAGTGTTAAGGATATAGTTAGGGTTAGGGTTAGGGTTAGGGATAGGGTTAGGGTTAGGGTTTAGGGGATTTTTAGGTTTTAGGTTTTGGGGTTTAGAATTTTTGGTTTAAAATCTATGGTTTTGTGTTTAATATTTGGTTTTTTGTATTCGGGCTTGTGTTTTGGGTTCATGGTTTAGGGTTAGGGTTAGGGTTTTGTTTATCTTTAGGTTTTAGGGTTTGTGGTTTAGGATTTGAGTTTAAAATCTATGGTTTAGTGTTTAATGTTTGGGTTTTCGTGTTTTGGACAATTTTTTTTGTTTTTTTTAGGTTTTATGGTTAGGGTTTAGCATTTGAGGTTTAAATCTATGTTTAGTATTTAATATTTGGGTTTTGGTAGTTTGGGATTAGGGTTTTGGTTTATGGTTAAGAGATTAGGGTTAGGGTTAAGGTTAGTTTTTTGGGTTTAGGGTATAGAATTTGAGTTTAATATCAATGGTTTAGTGTTTAATGTTTGGGTTATGGTATTTTGGGCTTGTGGTTTAAGGTTTATGGTAAGGTTAGGGTTAGGGTTAGGGTTTGGGTTGTTTTTTAGTTTTAGTGTTTAGGGTTAAGGATTGAGTTGTAATATCTATGGTTTAGTGTTTACTGTTATGATTTTTGTTTTTTGGGCTTTGGGTTAAGGATAAGTTTAGGGTTAGGGTTAGGGTTAGGGATAGGGTTAGGGTTATGGTTTAGGTTTTATTAAGTTTTATGTTTTGGGGTTTAGAATTTTTTGTTTTAGAATCTAAGGTTTAGTGTCTAATGTTATGGTTTTGTTATTTTGGGCTTTGGGTTTTTAGTTAATGGTTAGGGTTAGGGTTAGGTTTAGGTTTTTTGGGGTTTTAGGGTTTGTGGTTTAGGATTTGATGTTTAAAATCTATGATTTAGTAGAGTTTATGGTAGGGTTAGGGTTAGGGTTAATGCTAGGGTTTGGGTTAGTTGTAGGGTTTAGGTTGTTTTTATTTTAAATTTTAGGGTTTGGGGTTAAGTATTTGAGTTGTATATCTATGGTATGGTGTTTAATGTTAGGGCTTTGGTAATTTGGGCTTTGGTTTTATGGTTTAATGTTTAGGGTTAGGGTTAAGGATAGGGTTAGGGTTTGGGTTTGTGTTAGAGATAGGGTTAGGGTTAGGGTTTAGGGTTCTTTAGTTTTAGATTTTGGGATTTAGGATTTTTGGTTTAAAATCTATGGTTCATTTTTTAATGTTTGGGTTTTTATATTTTGGGCTTCGGGTTTTGGGTTAATGGTTAGGGTTAGGATTAGGTTAAGGTTAGGGTTAGGTTTTGGGTTACGGTTAGGGTTAGAGTTTTTTTTTTTTTTAATTTTAGGGTTCGTGGTTTTGGATTTGAGGATTAAATTCTATGGTCTACTATATAAAGTTTGGGTGTTCGTACTTGGACTAGGGTTTTACTTTTATTTATTAAATTTTTTTTGGACATAGGGTTAGGGTTTAGGATATAGGGTTAGGGTAAAGGTTAAGATTAGGGTTAGGGTGTATTATTTTTTTTTTGTTTATGGTTCAGGGTTTAGCATTTGAGGTTTGAAATCTATGGTTTAGTATTTAATGTTTGGGTTTGGGTATTTTAAGTTTTTTGTTTAGGGTTTAGGATTTGAGGATTAATATCAATGGTTTAGTGTTTAATTTTTGGATTTTTTATTTTGGGTTTAGGGTTTAGGGTTTATGGTAGGGTTAGGGTTAGGGTTAATGTTAGGTTACGGTTAGGGTTTAGGTTGTTTTTTTGGGTTTTAGGGTTTAGGGTTAAGGATTTGAGTTTTATTATCTATTTTTTAGTGTTTAATGTTAGGGTTTTGGCATTTTGGGATCTGGGTTTAGGGTTTAGGGTTAGGGTTAAGGATAAGGTTAGGGTTAGGGTTTCTGTTAGGGATAAGGCTAGGGTTATGGTTTAAGGTTTTTTATGGGTTTTAGGTTTTTGGGTTTAGGATTTTTGTTTAAAATCTATGGTTTAGTGTTTAATGTTTGGGTTTTTGTATTTTGGGCTTGGGGTTTCTTGTTAATGGTTTAGGGTTAATGGTCAGTGGACTTGCCAAATCGGGATTAGGAAAGTTAGTGAACTTTCAAAATTTGGATTAGGAAAGTCAATGAGCTTTCCAAATTTGGATTAGGAAAGTCAGTAAGCTTTCCAAATTTGGATTAGGAAAGTCATGTCATGAGAGTAACATGCGTCATCATACTTATCATATTGCACACCACACATAACATCTTACACATAGCACATATTATATTGCCTAAAACACATAACAGCTTTTATAACATTCATTCATATGCCATGAGACCTTGGAATCATGGACTTGAAATTAAGACTTTCCAAAATGAGGGCTCAACATATGTGACCTCAACTAGGGAGTCTTCATTAGCAAACACAGAGTCTGCTTCATTCATTCATACGTACTTCATTTCGTTTTGTTCATAGGCTAGTGTGAACACCAACTATACCTAGGATGTAGTTTAAGACTTTCATCGGGTTTGCTGTGCAATGATCAAGAATAACCTAGTGTCATTACTTGAGTCTAGCTCACCTCTTGATTATCCTATCCTAACACCTTTGGTATCATTCATTTCATTATGTGCATCATTTGAGGCTGGCCTCATTCATTCATTGGGAACTTTAACTTTAACCGACATAGATCATGTGAGCATCATGAAATCCAGTGTCTCCCCCACACCTAAAAGAGGTGGAATCACCGGCCAAGGTGTCCCAAAACATGCTAGCGTACATGGGAATTCAACCCCGCCAGATCCCTATATTGGCAGTATAGGTTCGAAGACCAGGAGATATAAGGAGACCCATACCCGGCAAGACGGACAGTCTCATCTCATGAGAGTTACGTGAACCTCCGCCCTTCCCGAAAGAAGGCATCATCGCTCATAGCTAGTCTATCGGTGCTCAGTATAAAGTTCCATTACATTCAACTCATACGTAATGGAAGTTGGCTTCTAGTATGAGGACATCATAGCTCAATAGATGATTTCTCATATCATCATTAGTATTAAGTGTGTTAATCTCAATACTTTCAATAGAGTGTTCATAGAGACTGGTCTCTTCGTTAACTTTACACTCTCATAGGTGAGTACATTTTGGTAACAATTACTTAGGCTCATTTGAGATTGTTCTCATCTTTTACATTAGCCTCATATCATGTTATCACCACATTCATTAACATTAGCACAATTTCTCTTCATAATTACTCACCCCATTTTACGTGAATATTCATTTCATCATATGCCAATGCACTTGGCCATTTGTGTGTTTCACACTCTTACTTAACCCTTCTAGGGTTTCATCATTTCATCGTATGCCAATGCACTTGGCCATTTAGTGTATTTTACACTCGTACTTAACCCTCCTAGGGTTACTTCATTTCATTGCATACATCTTAGGCTCACTTATTTTTAAACGTATGCTACACTTATGGGTCTATACATACAAGCCATGAGGCTTCATTCATAATTCGTTAAGTGATTCATACTTCCTAAGATTATGTAGTACAAGACTTATTTATCTTGTATGTATGCCAAGATTTTGATTTCGATATAAGTAGATGGCATTATTATAGAACATTTATTTCACGTATAATTTATGTATCAATACAGAAATTTGGGCAAGGGAACCCAAGTTCGAATCCCTTGGACAACACTAACATTTTTCCTTGATTTTATTTTTAGTCCTCATGACATTAGGATCCTAGATCGATCCCCAACATCAACATTTATTTTTAATTCCTTTTCTTTAGAAAATATCTCCCTTGGCCGAGGGGTTGTGGGTTCGAAACCCCACAGCCCTATTTTATTTTCCTAGTTATTTTTCCTATTCATTTCGCATTAACCAGGAGGTTGTGGGATCAAACCCCCACAGCCTCTCTTTATTTTTTTCTTTATTTCGCTGGGGACTGAGAGGTTGTGGGTTCGAACCCCCACAACCTCCTTATTTTATTTTCATTTAAAAGTTAACTATTTAAGCATTGGCAGTGAGTTTGTGGGATCGAGCCCCACAGCCTCACTTTATTTTCTTTTTAATTTCTCTCTTTGTCCTCCTTCAGCCAAGAGGTGGTGGGTTCGAATCCCACTCCTCCATTAATTTTATTAACCCAAGTTCGAATCCCTTTGATAACACTTACATTTTCCTTGATTTTATTTTTAGTCCTCATGACATTAGGATCCTAGATCGAGCCCCAACATCAAAATTTATTTTAATTCTTTTCTTTAGAAAATGTCTCCCTTGGCCGAGGGGTTGTGGTTCGAACCCCCACAGCCCTATGTTATTTTCCTAGTTATTTTTCCTATTCATTTCGCATTAACCAGGAGGTTGTGGGATCAAACCCCCACAGCCTCTCTTTATTTTTTCTTTATTTCGCTGGGGACTGAGAGGTGTGGGTTCGAACCCCCACAACCTCCTTATTTTATTTTCATTTAAAAGTTAACTATTTAAGCATTGGCAGTGAGTTTGTGGGATCGAGCCCCCACAGCCTCACTTTATTTTCTTTTTAATTTCTCTCTTTGTCTCCTCCTTCAGCCAAGAGGTGGTGGGTTCGAATCCCACTCCTCCCATTAATTTTATTAACCCAAGTTCGAATCCCTTTGATAACACTTACATTTTTCCTTGATTTTATTTTTAGTCCTCATGACATTAGGATCCTAGATCGAGCCCCAACATCAACATTTATTTTTAATTCCTTTTCTTTAGAAAATCTCTCCCTTGGCCGAGGGGTTTGGGTCGACCCCCACAGCCCTATTTTATTTTCCTAGTTATTTTTCCTATTCATTCGCATTAACCAGGAGGTTGTGGGATCAAACCCCCACAACCTCTCTTTATTTTTTCTTTATTTCGCGGGGACTGAGAGGTTGTGGGTTCGAACCCCCACAACCTCCTTATTTTATTTTCATTTAAAAGTTAACTATTTAAGCATTGGCAGTGAGGTTGTGGGATCGAGCCCCACAGCCTCACTTTATTTTCTTTTTAATTTCTCTCTTTGTCTCCTCCTTCA
>CM040629.1:46670014-46711759 GCA_022817965.1 Solanum lycopersicoides | reverse complement strand
GCGCAAGAGGTGGTGGGTTCGAATCCCACTCCTCCCATTTAATTTTATTAACCCAAGTTCGAATGTGGGATCAAACCCCCACAGCTCTCTTTATTTTTTTCTTTATTTCGCTGGACTTAGAGGTTGTGGGTTCGAACCCCCACAGCCTCCTTATTTTATTTTCATTTAAAAGTTAACTATTTAAGCATTGGCAGTGAGGTTGTGGGATCGAGCCCCCACAACCTCACTTTATTTTCTTTTTAATTTCTCTCTTTGTCTCCTCCTTCATCCTAGAGGTGGTGGGTTCGAATCCCACTCCTCCCATTATTTTTATAACTTTAAAATTCCCTTTTACTCTCTTGTTTGGCCGAGAGGTTGTGGGTTCGAATCCCACACCTCTCATTTTTTTCTTTTCCGCTTTCATGTAGTGAGGTCTTGGGTTCAATCCCCACTGACCTCACATGTTTTAAATTATTTTTAAACTTCTCAAACTTCAAGTATGCTGGCCGAAAACTCCATCACCAAGTGCTAGAAATTTTATAAATTTTCTAGCCTTTATTTAACAACATTCATACGTTCGTTTTGTGGTACTTTCACAATTTGTTTAACGTTTTTAGGTGTAGATTCATTGTTGTTTTAGCTTAGATTTTTCCACTTAAGATCAGCCACCTTACACTTCATTTAAACATCATAATTTACACACCTTATGCACAATAATTCAATCATCAAACAAGCCATTTTAAGACTTCAAAACGGAGAATAACAACAAACATTTTTACACATTGCACCCACATCATTTTCGGTTGACATCATTGAACATGCTTGCTATTTCCAAACACAAAATCAAAGAACATCATATTTCACACTTAGCTACCAGCAACCATACCAACAACATGATTTCTAACCTAATTTAGATTGAAATCGGAAGGACACTAGGGACAAGGAGTTCAACAATAAAGGGGACAGCCCTAGTTTCATACGTTGAATTTTGTAGAAAGAAATTTCTCTTGGAGAAAATATTCCAAGAGAGAAACCCATACCTTGTTGTAGTTTCCACACCTTCAAAGTGCTGCCCAAATCCTCCCACTAACCTTCAACACGATCCCGTCGAGAAGATGATGTAAAATTTTTGTTTCTTAAGTTAGCTTGCTTGTTGTATATTTTTTTTTGTAAGTTCCTTGAGTGTAGAGAATTTTGATTGTTTCTAATGTTTTGTTTTCTGTTTTGCAGCCAAGAAAACAAATGGACGAGAGAGAGAGAGAGTTAGGTGTGATGTGAGAGAGTTTGTGTGAGATAGTGCCCCTTAAAACTAGGATAGTTGGCAAGACTTAGTCAATTTAAGTTAATAATTAATAATAATAACTAAAATCTGATTTCCCCTTTTTTTAATCAGCCATTAATTATATAATATTAATTAATTACATTAATTACCCACTAAATAAAAACAATTTAATCATTGCTTCCACCTAGGTTCGAACCCGGGTGGAGCAAGACTTTACTCTTAGAGCCATTTTCGGCACTCTCTCCCCAAATACCCCTCCACCTTATAATAAATAATTAAATATATATTTAGGGTATTATGATATTACCCTTAGCCTGGTAAAAGACCATTTACCCCTAGACCCTCCAAACTTAAGATTTCTTCTTTTTAAGTCCGGTAAAGACTCATTCGAGTAAATCTTCGTATTCGAGAGCCCTACATGGTTGGACCCAACCTTTCCAAGCTCAACTAACTCCCCAAGTTAGTTGGCTTGGCTGTAGCAAGGTTTGAGGTCTGGTTCTACGTGCATCAATCCGTGTGAACCCTGGTCTAATCATAGGCATTCTTGACACATTCATCATCTTATCTCATCCATTTTTAGGGTTGTTACATTATCCCCCTTAGGAACATTCATCCCCGAATATACTACTCTTTACTAACAATAAGTAAGTCATCTATAGAACGTATGCATACATAGGTAATTCAATACTCCCCATTGGTGAATATCTGATTCACATATTAACATGATGTGCACATCCTTGAAACCTACTAGTAGCTTTTTCCTAATAACTAAGGTCATCAAAGCATACAACATAAGTAACATATAAGTCATACAAATCAGCCACCAACATAATGACTCAAACATATTAAGCCTCATACTAGTGCATAAACACCAACATAGTCAAATACATGAAAGATTAATTAAGGCTACGCACCCGATACTTCACCAAGGTGCCTTCCCCTGCACCCCTAAGACTTGAGTGCGAAGAATCGTTGCCTCCTTGGAGCCTCTTCACTTGGACCATTAGGCTGAACTCTCTCCTTCCCTTGTTCTTGACTCTCCTATTCGGACAATCCTTCACCATGTGACCCGGTTTGCCACAACTGTAACAAGCGTTAGTGCCCATCATACACTCTCCTCCATGCAGTTTGCCACACCTCCTGCAAGGTGGCCTTTCCTAAGGTGTATCTACTCCATTGTTCTCTAACTCTGGACTCGGAATCCCTTCATAGAGACCCTTGGATGAACTTGACTCCCCTTGGTGGGAGAGTCCCTTCTTAAACCTAGGTTGCTCACGGACGCCAAAATTTTTCTATGGCCTCCATGGCTGGGACCTGCTGATCTTGAGGCTTAGGCCTCCTGAATCACAAATGCCCCTCTTTTGCGGCTGTCTTCTACCTGCTGGACATGCACCATCAACCTGGAGAGGTCCATGTTATCATGGAGCATCGCAGACCGACACTCCTCCTCCAGATCTCCGTTGATTCCTGTGAGGAACCTGCTCATCTCATCCCTGCTGTTAGATACAAGGGAAGTAGCATACCTGGATAATTTAACAAACTTCAGTACTCATCTCATCCTTGCTGTTAGATACTAAGGAAAGTAGAATACCTGGATAGTTTAACAAACTTCAGGGAATACTCCCTGACTGTCATTGATCCCTGCTTAAGGTTGATAAACTCCTCAACCTTTGCCTCCCTCATCTCCCTGGGAAAGAATCTCTCCAGGAAGGCTGTCTTAAACAGTCCCAAGTGATCGGAACTCCGTCCAAAGCTCGGATATCCTCCACATCTTGCACCAAGTATGTGCAACATCCTTGAGCTGATAGGAAGCCAGCTCAGCCTTCTCAGTACCTGTGGCCCCATGGCCACCAAAATCTTTGTACCTCATCCATGAAATCCTGGGGATCCTCTGAAGTCTTCGACCCTATGAAAATAGGAGGATTCATCCTCGTAAAGTCTCGCACCCTGTCAGCCATGCTACGTACCGGTGGTTCTCCCTCTGAACATTCTGCCGGTTGACCTGGGCAGTCATAGCCTGGGCTGCATAGTGATGGCCTGTGCCATCTGGTCCAGAGATGCCCGCACCTCCGCATCAGTCAACCCAGCTAGGTTAACCGGCATAGCCACTCCTTCAGCTGAAGCCTGGTGTTGAACTGATTGTCCCCAGCAGCTGCTCCTCCTCTCCTCAACCAATGGTTCTCCTAGTATTCATTCTCTGAAAACAACAAGGATTGATGTTAGACACGCTCATAACACCAAGAAAATCAGACATTAGGAAAAGCACGATAAGATCAGAAGAAGGGAAATTTCCTACGCATCATGCAGTCTCTAATTCAGGATAGTGGTGCACTTCACTACCATGACTTAGAAACTACTCAATGTGGTTGATGTGAACTTATTATCCTCGGAATTTAACCTAGTGCTCTGATACAACTTTGTCACGACCGAATCTAGACCCCAGACGAGACCGGCGTCATTGACCTCTCAGAGGTCGCAGAAAAGCCTACATACGTCATTCTTACTTAATCTAGGTTAATTTTAGCGGAAAATTTGAACTTTTTATTTTCTTATTTCACGCTAAACATTTTAAACTTAACATCATGGGCGTTCACAAATCAACCATCTAATATAGAGATAATCAAATGAAAGAATAGTGCAATACTGTAATAAATGTATAATTGCCAAAATGGAACCAATACAATGTCTGAAATAAAAATGAAAAGAAACAGTAGTGGAACATGCTCCACTACCTAAAGCCTACATCTGAGCTAGATAGTAACGGTAGACATCCTCGAAAGCATGAGGGCCTATCCAAGTCCGGATGAAAGCTCCACGTCCGGATAGCTGCAACATCACCTGTAAGCTCTAGCGTCCACCTGTGCCTGCACCTAAAATATAGAGTTGTATGGGATTAGTACACACTTGTACTAAGTATGGGTATATGCAAGCACACACCAAGGACATGCATGAGTAAGAATAGCTCTTTCCTAACAACATGATTATGGAAAGTCAAGTTAGTGGACTTGCCAAATTCGGGATTAGGAAAGTTAGTGAACTTTCCAAATTTGATTAGGAAGTCAATGAGCTTTCCAAATTTGGATTAGGAAAGTCAGTGAGCTTTCCAAATTTGGATTAGGAAAGTCATGCCATGAGAGTAACATGCATCATCATACTTATCATATTGCACACACACATAACATCTTACACATAGCACATATCATATTACATAAAGCACATAACATCTTTATAACATTCATTCATATGCCATGAGACCTTGGAATCATGGACTTGACATTAAGACTTTCCAAAATGAGGGCTCAACATATGGGACCTCAACTAGGGAGTCTTCATTAGCAAACACAGAGTCTGCTTCATTCATTCATACGTACTTCATTTCATTTCGTTCATAGGCTAGTGTGAACACCAGCTATACCTAGGATGTAGTTTAAGACTTTCATCGGGTTTGCTGTGCAATGATCAAGAATAACCTAGTGTCATTACTTGAGTCTAGCTCACCTCTTGATTATCCTATCCTAACACCTTTGGTATCATTCATTTCATTATGTGCATCATTTGAGGCTGCCTCATTCATTCATTGGGAACTTTAACTTTAACCGACATAGATCATGTGAGCATCATGAAATCCAGTGTCTCCCCCACACCGAAAAGAGGTGGAATCACCCCAAGTGACCCAAAACATGCTAGCGTACATGGGAATTTAACCCCGCCAGATCCCTATATTGGCAGTATAGGTTCGAAGACCAGGAGATATAAGGAGACCCATACCCGGCAAGCCGGACAGTCTCATCTCATGAGAGTTACGTGAACCTCCGCCCTTCCGAAAGAAGGCATCACCGCTCATAGCTAGTCTATCGGTGCTCAGTATAAAGTTCCATTGCATTCAACTCATACGTCATGGAAGCTGGCTTCTAGTATGATGACATCATAGCTCAATAGATGATTTATCATCTCATTATTAGTATTAAGTGTGTTAATCTCAATACATTCATTAGAGTGTTCATAGAGACTGGTCTCTTCATTAACTTTACACTCTCATAGGTGAGTACATTTTGGTAATAATTACTTAGGCTCATTTGAGATTGTTCTCATCTTTTACATTAGCCTCATATCATGTTATGACCACATTCATTAACATTAGCACAATTGCTCTTCATAATTACTCACCCCATTTTACGTGAATGTTCATTTCATCATATGCCAATGCACTTGGCCATTTGTGTGTTTCACGCTCTTACTTAACCCTTCTAGGGTTTCATCATTTCATCGTATGCCAATGCACTTGGCCATTTAGTGTATTTTACACTCGTACTTAACCCTCCTAGGGTTACTTGATTTCATTGCATACATCTTAGGCTCACTTATTTTTAAACGTATGCTAGACTTATGGGTCTATACATACAAGCCATGAGGCTTCATTCATAATTCGTTAAGTGACCTATATCTTCCTAGGATTATGTAGTACAAGACTTATTTATCTTGTATGTATGCCAAGATTTCAATTTCGATATAAGTAGATGGAATTATTCTTGAACATTTAATTCACGTATGATTTATGTATCAATACGGAAATTTGGGCAAGGGAACCCAAGTTTGAATCCCTTGGACAAAACTTACATTTTTCCTTGATTTTATTTTTATTCTTCATGACATTAAGATCCTAGATCGAGCCCCAACATCAACATTTATTTTTAATTCCTTTTCTTTAGAAAATCTCTCCCTTGGTTGAGGGGTTGTGGGTTCGAACCCCCACAACCCTATTTTATTTTCCTAGTTATTTTTCCTATTCATTTCGCATTAACCAGGAGGTTGTGGGATAAAACTCCCACAGCCTCTCTTTATTTTTTTATTTATTTCGCTATGGACTGAGAGGTTGTGGGTTCGAACCCCCACAGCCTCCTTATTTTATTTTCATTTAAAATTTAACTATTTAAGCATTGACAGTGAGTTTGTAGGATCGAGCCCCCACAGCCTCACTTTATTTTCTTTTTAATTTCTCTCTTTGTCTCCTCCTTCAGCCAAGAGGTGGTGGGTTCGAATCCCACTCCTCCCATTATTTTTATTAACTTAAAATTCCCCTTTCTTTCTCTTGTTTGGCGAGAGGTTGTGGGTTCGAATCCCACAGCTCTCATTTGTTTTCTTTTCAGCTTTCATGTAGTGAGGTCTTGGATTCAATCCCCACTGACCTCACATGTTTTAAATTATTTTTAAAATTCTCAAACTTCAAGTATGCTGGCTAAAAACTCCATCACCAAGTGCTGGAAATTTTAATAAATTTTCTAGCGTTTATTTAACAACATTCATACGTTCGTTTTGTGGTACTCACAATTTGTTTAACGTGTTTTTAGGTGTAGATTCATTGTTGTTTTAGCTTAGATTTTTCCACTTAAAATCAGCCACCTTATACTTCATTTAAGCATCATATTTTACACACCTTATGCACAATAATTCCAATCATCAAAAAAGCCATTTTAAGACTTAAAAACGGAGAATAACAACAAACATTTTTACATATTACACCACATCATTTTCGGTTGACATCATTGAACATGCTTGCTATTTCCAAACACAAAATCACAAAGAACATCATATTTCACACTTAGCTACCAGCAACCATACCAACAACATGATTTATAACCTAATTTAGATTGAAATCGGAAGGAGACTAGGGACAAGGAGTTCAACAATAACGGGGACAACCCTAGTTTCATACGTTGAATTTTGTAGAAAGAAATTTCTCTTGGAGAAAAGATTCAAAGAGAGAAAACGCATACCTTGTTGTAGCTTTACACACCTTCAAAGTGCTGACCAAATCCTCCACTAAACCTTCAACACGATCCCGTCGAGAAGATGATGTAAAATTTTCCTTTCTTAAGTTAGCTTGCTTGTTTGTATATATTTTTTTTGTAAGTTCCTTGAGTGTAGAGAACTTTTGATCGTTTCTAATGTTTTGTTTTTTGTTTTTTCAGCCAAGAAAACAAAATGGACGAGAGAGAGAGAGAGGTTTAGGCGTGTGAGAGAGTTTGTGTGAGATAGTGCCCCTTAAAACTAGGATAGTTGGCAAGACTTAGTCCATTTAAGTTAATAATTAATAATTAATAACTAAAAATATGATTTCCCCTTTTTTTTAATCAGCCATTAATTAAATAATATTAATTAATTACATTAATTTACCCACCTAAATAAAAACAATTTAATTCATTGCTTCCACCTAGGTTCGAACCCGGGTGGAGCAAGACTTTACTCTTAGAGCCCATTTTCGGCACTCTCTCCCTAAAATACTCCTCCACCTTATTAATGAAATAATTAAATATATATTTAGGGTAATTATGATATTACCCTTAACCTGGTAAAATACCATTTTACGCCTAGACCCTCCAAACTTAAGATTTCCTCTTTTTAAGTTCGGTAAAGACTCATTCGAGTAAGTCATCGTATTCGAGAGCCCTACATGGTTGGACCCAACCTTTCAAAGCTCAACTAACTCCCCAAGTTAGTTGGCTTGGTTGTAGCAAGGGTTCCGAGGTCTGGTTTTACGCGCATCAATTCGTGTGAACCCTGGTCTAATCATAGGCATTCTTGACACATTAAGCATTTCTTATCTCATCCATTTTTAGGGTTGTTACATTATCCCCACTTAGGAACATTCGTCCACGAATGACACTACTCTTTACTAACAATAAGTAAGTCATCTATAGAATGTATGCATACATAGGTAATTCAATACTCCCCATTGGTGAATATCTGATTCACATATTAACATGATGATGCACATCCTTGAAACCTACTAGTAACTTCACATTAATAGACTAAGGAACTCTTTCCTAAACTAGTCTCATCAAAGAATACAACATAAGTAAACATATAAGTCATACTAATCCGCCACCAACATAATGACTCAAACATACTAGCCTCATACTAGTGCATAAACACCAAACATAGTCAAATACATGAAAGACTAATTAAGGCTACGCACCCGAGACTTCACCAGAGGTGCCTTCCCCTACCCCTAGACTTGAGTGCAAAGAATCTTTGCCTCCTTGGAGACTCTTCACATGGACAATTAGGCTGAACTCTCTCCTTCCCTTGTTTTTGACTGCTCCTATTCGGACAATCCTTCACCATGTGACCCGGTTTGCCACAACTGTAACAAGCGTTAGTTCCCATCATACACTCTCCTCCATGCACTTTGCCATACCTCCTGCAAGGTGGCCTCTCCTGAGGTGTATCTACTCCATTGTTTCTCTTAACTCTGGACTTTGAATCCCTGTCATAGCGACCCTTGGATGAACTTGACTCCCCTTGGTGGGAAAGTCCCTTCTTAAACCTAGGCTGCTCACGGACGCCAAAATTGTTTTTGTGGCCTCTATGGCTGGGACCTCCCTGATCTTGCGGCTTAGGCCTCCTAGCATCACGAATGCCCCTATTTTTGGAGTTGTCTTGTACCTGTTGGACATGCACCATCAACTTGGAGAGGTCCATGTTATCATGGAGCATCGCAGACCGACACTCCATCTCCAGACCTTCGTTGATTCCTGTGAGGAACCTGCTCATCTCATCCCTGCTGTTACTGTGAGGAACCTGCTCATCTCATCCCTGCTGTTAGATACAAGGGAAGTAGCATACCTGGATAATTTAACAAACTTCAGTACTCAGCTCATCCTTGCTGTTAGATACTAAGGAAAGTAGAAAACCTGGATAGTTTAACAAACTTCAGGGAATACTCCCTGACTGTCATTAATCCTTGCTTAAGGTTGATAAACTCCTCAACCTTTGCCTCCCTCATATCCTGGGAAAGAATCTCTCTAGGAAGGCTGTCTTAAACAGCTCCCAAGTGATCGGAACTCTGCCCAAAGCTCGGCTATCCTGCCATATCTTGCACTAAGTCTGTGCAACATCTTTGAGCTGATAGGAAGCCAGCTCAGCCTTCTCAGTATCTGTGGCCCCCATGGCCACCAAAATCTTGTGTACCTCATCCATGAACTCCTGGGGATCCTCTGAGTCTTGGAACCCGTGAAAATAGGAGGATTTATCCTCGTAAAGTCTCACAACCTGTCATCCACGCTACATACCGGTGGGTTCTCCCTCTGAACATTCTGCCGGTTGACCGGGCAGTCATGGCTTGGGCCTGCATAGTGATGGCCTGTGCCATATGGGCCAGAGATGCTCGCACCTCCGCATCAGTCAACCCGGCTGGGTTAACCGGCATAGTCACTCCTTCAGCTAGAGCCTCGGGTAGAACCTGATTGTCCCCAGCAGTTAATCCTCCTCTCCTCTAACCAATGGTTCTCCTAGTATTCATTCTCTGAAAACTACAAGGATAGATGTTAGACACGCTCATAACACCAAGAAAATCCGACATTAGGAAAAGCACAATAAGATCAGAAGAAGGGAAATTTTCCTATGCATTATGTAGTCTATAATCCAGGATAGTGGTGCACTTCACTACCATGACTTAGAAACTACTCAATGTGGTTTATGTGAACTTATTATCCTCGGAATTTAACCTAGTGGTGTAATACAAACTTTGTCACGATCGGAATCTAGACCCCAGACGTGACCGGCGTCGTTGACCTCTCAGAGGTTGCAGACAAGCCTACATACGTCATTCTTACTTCATCTAGGTTAATTTTAGCGGAAAATTTGAACTTTTTATTTTCTTATTTCATGCTAAACATTTTAAACTTAACATCATGGGCGTTCACAAATCAACCATCTAATATAGAGATAATCAAATGAAAGAAACAGTGCAATACTGTAATAAATGTATAATTGCCAAAATGGCACCAATACAATGTCTGAAATAAAAACGAAAAGAAACAGTAGTGGAACATGCTCCACTAGCTAAAGCCTACATCTAAGCTAGATAGTAACGGTAGACATCCTCGAAAGCATGAGGGCCTACCAAGTCCGGATGAAAGCTCCACGTCCGGATAGCTGCAACATCAACCTGTAAGCTCTAGCGTCCACCTGTGCCTGCACCTAAAAATATAGAGTTGTATGGGATTAGTACACACTTGTACTAAGTATGGGTATATGCAAGCACACACCAAGGACATGCATGAGTAAGAATATCTCTTTCCTAACAACATGATTATGGAAAGTCAAGTCAGTGGACTTGCCAAATTGGGATTAGGAAAGTTAGTGAACTTTCCAAATTTGGATTAGGAAAGTCAATGAGCTTTCCAAATTTGGATTAGGAAAGTCAGTGAGCTTTCCAAATTTGGATTAGGAAAGTCATGCCATGAGAGTAACATGCATCATCATACTTATCATATTGCACACAACACATAACATCTTACACATAGCACATATCATATTGCAAAACACATAACATCTTTTATAACATTCATTCATATGCCATGAGACCTTGGAATCATGGACTTGACATTAAGACTTTCCAAAATGAGGGCTCAACATATGGACCTCAACTAGGGAGTCTTCATTAGCAAACACAGAGTCTGCTTCATTCATTCATACGTACTTCATTTCATTTTGTTCATAGGCTAGTGTGAACACCAGCTATACCTAGGATGTAGTTTAAGACTTTCATCGGGTTTGCTGTGCAATGATCAAGAATAACCTAGTGTCATTACTTGAGTCTAGCTCACCTCTTGATTATCCTATCCTAACACCTTTGGTATCATTCATTTCATTATGTGCATCATTTGAGGCTGGCCTCATTCATTCATTGGGAACTTTAACTTTAACCGACATAGATCATGTGAGCATCATGAAATCCAGTGTCTCCCCCACACCTAAAAGAGGTGGAATCACCGGCCAAGGTGACCCAAAACATGCTAGCGTACATGGGAATTTAACCCCGCCAGATCCCTATATTGGCAGTATAGGTTCGAAGACCAGGAGATATAAGGAGACCCATACCCGGCAAGCCGGACAGTCTCATCTCATGAGAGTTACGTGAACCTCCGCCCTTCCCGAAAGAAGGCATCATCGCTCATAGCTAGTCTATCGGTGCTCAGTATAAAGTTCCATTACATTCAACTCATACGTCATGGAAGTTGGCTTCTAGTATGAGGACATCATAGCTCAATAGATGATTTCTCATCTCATCATTAGTATTAAGTGTGTTAATCTCAATACTTTCATTAGAGTGTTCATAGAGACTGGTCTCTTCATTAACTTTACACTCTCATAGGTGAGTACATTTTGGTAACAATTACTTAGGCTCATTTGAGATTGTTCTCATCTTTTACATTAGCCTCATATCATGTTGTCACCACATTCATTAACATTAGCACAATTGCTCTTCATAATTACTCACCCCATTTTACGTGAATGTTCATTTCATCATATGCCAATGCACTTGGCCATTTGTGTGTTTCACACTCTTACTTAACCCTTCTAGGGTTTCATCATTTCATCGTATGCCAATGCACTTGGCCATTTAGTGTATTTTACACTCGTACTTAACCCTCTAGGGTTACTTCATTTCATTGCATACATCTTAGGCTCACTTATTTTTAAACGTATGCTAGACTTATGGGTCTATACATACAAGCCATGAGGCTTCATTCATAATTCGTTAAGTGATTCATACTTCCTAAGATTATGTAGTACAAGACTTATTTATCTTGTATGTATGCCAAGATTTGATTTCGATATAAGTAGATGGCATTATTTTGAAATTTAATTCACGTATATTTATGTATCAATACAGAAATTTGGGCAAGGGAACCCAAGTTCGAATCCCTTGGACAACACTAACATTTTTCCTTGATTTTATTTTTAGTCCTCATGACATTAGGATCCTAGATCGAGCCCCAACATCAACATTTATTTTTAATTCCTTTTCTTTAGAAAATTCTCCCTTGGCCGAGGGGTTGTGGGTTCGAACCCACAGCCCTATTTTATTTTCCTAGTTATTTTTCCTATTCATTTCGCATTAACCAGGAGGTTGTGGGATCAAACCCCCACAGCCTCTCTTTATTTTTTTCTTTATTTCGCTGGGGACTGAGAGGTTGTGGGTTCGAACCCCCACAACCTCCTTATTTTATTTTTATTTAAAAGTTAACTATTTAAGCATTGGCAGTGAGGTTGTGGGATCGAGCCCCCACAGCCTCACTTTATTTTCTTTTTAATTTCTCTCTTTGTCTCCTCCTTCAGCCAAGAGGTGGTGGGTTCGAATCCCACTCCTCCCATTAATTTTATTAACCCAAGTTCGAATCCCTTTGATAACACTTACATTTTTCCTTGATTTTATTTTTAGTCCTCATGACATTAGGATCCTAGATCGAGCCCCAACATCAACATTTATTTTTAATTCCTTTTCTTTAGAAAATGTCTCCCTTGGCCGAGGGGTTGTGGGTTCGAACCCCCACAGCCCTATGTTATTTTCCTAGTTATTTTTCCTATTCATTTCGCATTAACCAGGAGGTTGTGGGATCAAACCCCCACAACCTCTCTTTATTTTTTTCTTTATTTCGCTGGGGACTGAGAGGTTGTGGGTTCGAACCCCCACAACCTCCTTATTTTATTTTCATTTAAAAGTTAACTATTTAAGCATTGGCAGTGAGGTTGTGGGATCGAGCCCCCACAGCCTCACTTTATTTTCTTTTTAATTTCTCTCTTTGTCTCCTCCTTCAGCCAAGAGGTGGTGGGTTCGAATCCAACTCCTCCCATTAATTTTATTAACCCAAGTTCGAATCCCTTTGATAACACTTACATTTTTTCTTGATTTTATTTTTAGTCCTCATGACATTAGGATCCTAGATCGAGCCTCAACATCAACATTTATTTTTAATTCCTTTTCTTTAGAAAATCTCTCCCTTGGCCGAGGGGTTGTGGGTTCGAACCCCCACAGCCCTCTTTTATTTTCCTTGTTATTTTTCCTATTCATTTCACATTAACTAGGATGTGGGATCAAACCCCCAGAGCCTCAGTTTATTTTTTTCTTTATTTCGCTGGTTACTTAGAGGTTGTGGGTTCGAATCCCCACAGCCTCCTTATTTTACTTTCATTTAAAAGTTAAGTATTTAAGCATTGGCAGTGAGGTTGTGGGATCGAGCCCCCACAACCTCACTTTATTTTCTTTTTAATTTCTCTCTTTGTCTCCTCCTTCATCCTAGAGGTGGTGGGTTCGAATCCCACTCCTCCCATTATTTTTATAAGCTTAAAATTCCACTTTTACTCTCTTGTTTGGCCGAGAGGTTGTGGGTTCGAATCCCACACCTCTCATTTTTTTTCTTTTCCGCTTTCATGTAGTGAGGTCTTGGGTTCAATCCCCACTGACCTCACATGTTTTAAATTATTTTTAAACTTCTCAAACTTCAAGTATGCTGGCCGAAAACTCCATCACCAAGTGCTAGAAATTTTAATAAATTTTCTAGCCTTTATTTAACAACATTCATACGTTCGTTTTGTGGTACTTTCACAATTTGTTTAATTCGTTTTTAGGTGTAGATTCATTGTTGTTTTAGCTTAGATTTTTCCACTTAAGATCAGCCACCTTACACTTCATTTAAACATCATAATTTACACACCTTATGCACAATAATTCTAATCATCAAACAAGCCATTTTAAGACTTCAAAACGGAGAATAACAACAAACATTTTTACACATTGCACCGCATCATTTTCGGTTGACATCATTGAACATGCTTGCTATTTCCAAACACAAAATCATATAGAACATCATATTTCACACTTAGCTACCAGCAACCATACCAACAACATGATTTCTAACCTAATTTAGATTGAAATCGGAAGGACACTAGGGACAAGGAGTTCAACAATAAAGGGGACAGCCCTAGTTTCATACGTTGAATTTTGTAGAAAGAAGTTTCTCTTGGAGAAAATATTCCAACAGAGAAAACCCATACCTTGTTGTATGTTTCCACACCTTCAAAGTGCTGCCCAAATCCTCCACTAAGCCTTCAACACGATCCCGTCGAGAAGATGATGTAAAATTTTTGTTTCTTAAGTTAGCTTGCTTGTTTGTATATTTTTTTTTTGTAAGTTCCTTGAGTGTAGAGAATTTTTATCGTTTCTAATGTTTTGTTTTATGCTTTTGCAGCCAAGAAAACAAAATGGACGAGAGAGAGAGAGAGGTTTAGGCGTGTGAGAGAGTTTGTGTGAGATAGTGCCCCTTAAAACTAGGATAGTTGGCAAGACTTAGTCCATTTAAGTTAATAATTAATAATTAATAACTAAGAATCTGATTTCCCCTTTTTTTTTAATCAGCCATTAATTATATAATATTAATTAATTACATTAATTTACCCACCTAAATAAAAACAATTTAATTCATTGCTTCCACCTAGGTTCGAACCCGGGTGGAGCAAGACTTTACTCTTAGAGCCCATTTTCGGCACTCTCTCCCCAAAATACCCCTCCACCTTATTAATGAAATAATTAAATATATATTTAGGGTACTTATGATATTACCCTTAGCCTGGTAAAAGACCATTTTACCCCTAGACCCTCCAAACTTAAGATTTCCTCTTTTTAAGTCCGGTAAAGACTCATTCGAGTAAATCTTCGTATTCGAGAGCCCTACATGGTTGGACCCAACCTTTCCAAGCTCAACTAACTCCCCAAGTTAGTTGGATTGGCTGTAGCAAGGGTTTTGAGGTTTGGTTCTACGTGCATCAATCCGTGTGAACCCTGGTCTAATCATAGGCATTCTTGACACATTCATCATTTCTTATCTCATCCATTTATAGGGTTGTTACATTATCCCCCCCTTAGGAACATTCATCCCCGAATGATACTACTCTTTACTAACAATAAGTAAGTCATCTATAGAATGTATGCATACATAGGTAATTCAATACTCCCCATTGGTGAATATCTGATTCACATATTAACATGATGATGCACATCCTTGAAACCTACTAGTAGCTTAACTCTTTCCTAAACTAGTCTCATCAAAGCATACAACATAAGTAAACATATAAGTCATACTAATCAGCCACCAACATAATGACTCAAACATATTAGCCTCATACTAGTGCATAAACACCAAACATAGTCAAATACATGAAAGATTAATTAAGGCTACGCACCCGATACTTCACCAGAGGTGCCTTCCCCTACCCCTAAACTTGAGTGCGAAGAATCGTTGCCTCCTTGGAGCCTCTTCACTTGGACCATTAGGCTGAACTCTCTCCTTCCCTTGTTCTTAACTCCTCCTATTCGGACAATCCTTCACTATGTGACCCGGTTTGCCACAACTGTAACAAGCGTTAGTGCCCATCATACACTCTCCTCCATGCAGTTTGCCACACCTCCTGCAAGGTGGCCTTTCCTAAGGTGTATCTACTCCATTGTTTCTCTTAACTCTGTACTCGGAATCCCTTTCATAGAGACCCTTGGATGAACTTGACTCCCCTTGGTGGGAGAGTCCCTTCTTAAACCTAGGTTGCACACGGACGCCAAAATTATTTCTATGGCCTCCATGGCTGGGACCTGCTTGATCTTGAGGCTTAGGCCTCCTAGAATCACAAATGCCCCTCTTTTTGCGGCTGTCTTCTACCTGCTGGACATGCACCATCAACCTGGAGAGGTCCATGTTATCATGGAGCATCGCAGACCGACACTCCTCCTCCAGATCTCCGTTGATTCCTGTGAGAAACCTGCTCATCTCATCCCTGCTGTTAGATACAAGAGAAGTAGCATACCTGGATAATTTAACAAACTTCAGTACTCATCTCATCCTTGCTGTTAGATACTAAGGAAAGTAGAATACCTGGATAGCTTAACAAACTTCAGGGAATACTCCCTAACTGTCATTGATCCCTGCTTAAGGTTGATAAACTCCTCAAACTTTGCCTCCCTCATCTCCCTGGGAAAGAATCTCTCCAGGAAGGCTGTCTTAAATAGTTCCCAAGTGATCGGAACTCCGTCCAAAGCTCGGATATCCTTCCACATCTTGCACCAAGTATGTGCAACATCTTTGAGCTAATAGGAAGCCAGCTCAGCCTTCTCAGTACCTGTGGCCCCCATGGCCACCAAAATCTTGTGTACCTCATCCATGAAATCCTGGGGATCCTCTGAAGTCTTCGACCCCATGAAAATAGGAGGATTCATCCTCGTAAAGTCTCGCACCCTGTCAGCCATGCTACGTACCGGTGGGTTCTCCCTCTGAACATTCTGCCGGTTGACCTGGGCAGTCATAGCCTGGGCTTGCATAGTGATGGCCTGTGCCATCTGGTCCAGAGATGCCCGCACCTCCGCATCAGTCAACCCAGCTAGGTTAACCGGCATAGCCACTCCTTCAGCTGAAGCCTGGTGTTGAACATGATTGTCCCCAGCAGCTGCTCCTCCTCTCCTCTAACCAATGGTTCTCCTAGTATTCATTCTCTGAAAACAACAAGGATTGATGTTAGACACGCTCATAACACTAAGAAAATCAGACATTAGGAAAAGCACGATAAGATCAGAAGAAGGGAAATTTCCCTACGCATTATGCAGTCTATAATTTAGGATAGTGGTGCACTTCACTACCATGACTTAGAAACTACTCAATGTGGTTGATGTGAACTTATTATCCTCGGAATTTAACCTAGTGCTCTGATACAAACTTTGTCACGACCGAAATCTAGACCCCAGACGAGACCGGCGTCATTGACCTCTCAGAGGTCGCAGAAAAGCCTACATACGTCATTCTTACTTAATCTAGGTTAATTTTAGCGGAAAATTTGAACTTTTTATTTTCTTATTTCACGCTAAACATTTTAAACTTAACATCATGGGCGTTCACAAATCAACCATCTAATATAGAGATAATCAAATGAAAGAATAGTGCAATACTGTAATAAATGTATAATTGCCAAAATGGAACCAATACAATGTCTGAAATAAAAATGAAAAGAAACAGTAGTGGAACATGCTCCACTACCTAAAGCCTACATCTGAGCTAGATAGTAACGGTAGACATCCTCGAAAGCATGAGGGCCTTCCAAGTCCGGATCAAAGCTCCACGTCCGGATAGCTGCAACATCGACATGTAAGCTCTAGCGTCCACCATTGCCTGCACCTAAAAATATAGAGTTGTATGGGATTAGTACACACTTGTACTAAGTATGGGTATATGCAAGCACACACCAAGGACATGCATGAGTAAGAATAGCTCTTTCCTAACAACATGATTATGGAAAGTCAAGTTAGTGGACTTGCCAAATCGGGATTAGGAAAGTCAGTGAACGTTCCAAATTTTGATTAGGACAGTCAATGAGCTTTCCAAATTTGGATTATGAAAGTCAGTGAGCTTTCCAAATTTGGATTAGGAAAGTCATGACATGAGAGTAACATGCATCATCATACTTATCATATTGCACACCACACATAACATCTTACACATAGCACATATCATATTACATAAAGCACATAACATCTTTTATAACATTCATTCATATGCCATGAGACCTTGGAATCATGGACTTGACATTAAGACTTTCCAAAATGAGGGCTCAACATATGGGACCTCAACTAGGGAGTCTTCATTAGCAAACACAGAGTCTGCTTCATTCATTCATACGTACTTCATTTCATTTCGTTCATAGGCTAGTGTGAACACCATCTATACCTAGGATATAGTTTAAGACTTTCATCGGGTTTGCTGTGCAATTTTCAAGAATAACCTAGTGTCATTACTTGAGCCTAGCTCACCTCTTGATTATCCTATCCTAACACCTTTGGTATCATTCATTTCATTATGTGCATCATTTGAGGCTGGCCTCATTCATTCATTGAGAACTTTAACTTTAACCGACATAGATCATGTGAGCATCATGATATCCAGTGTCTCCCCCACACCTAAAAGAGGTGGAATTACCAGCCAAGGTGACCCAAAACATGCTAGCGTACATGGGAATTTAACCCCGCCAGATCCCTATATTGGAAGTATAGGTTCGAAGACCAGGAGATATAAGGATACTCATACCCGGCAAGCCGGAAAGTCTCATCTCATGAGAGTTACGTGAACCTCCGCCCTTCTCGAAAGAAGGCATCACCGCTCATAGCTAGTCTATCGGTGCTCAGTATAAAGTTCCATTGCATTCAACTCATACGTCATGGAAGCTGGCTTCTAGTATGAGGACATCATAGCTCAATAGATGATTTATCATCTCATTATTAGTATTAAGTGTGTTAATCTCAATACATTCATTAGAGTGTTCATAGAGACTGGTCTCTTCATTAACTTTACACTCTCATAGGTGAGTACATTTTGGTAATAATTACTTAGGCTCATTTGAGATTGTTCTCATCTTTTACATTAGCCTCATATCATGTTATGACCACATTCATTAACATTAGCACAATTGCTCTTCATAATTACTCACCCCATTTTACGTGAATGTTCATTTCATCATATGCCAATGCACTTGGCCATTTGTGTGTTTCACGCTCTTACTTAACCCTTCTAGGGTTTCATCATTTCATCGTATGCCAATGCACTTGGCCATTTAGTGTATTTTACACTCGTACTTAACCCTCCTAGGGTTACTTGATTTCATTGCATACATCTTAGGCTCACTTATTTTTAAACGTATGCTAGACTTATGGGTCTATACATACAAGCCATGAGGCTTCATTCATAATTCGTTAAGTGATTCATATCTTCCTAAGATTATGTAGTACAAGACTTATTTATCTTGTATGTATGCCAAGATTTCGATTTCGATATAAGTAGATGGCATTATTCTTGAACATTTAATTCACGTATGATTTATGTATCAATACGAAAATTTGGGCAAGGGAACGCAAGTTCGAATCCCTTGGACAACACTTACATTTTTCCTTGATTTTATTTTTAGTCCTCATGACATTAGCATCCTAGATCTATCCCCAACATCAACATTTATTTTTATTCCTTTTCTTTAGAAAATCTCTCCCTTGGCTGAGGGGTTGTGGGTTCGAACCCCCACAACCCTATTTTATTTTCCTAGTTATTTTTCCTATTCATTTCGCATTAACCAGGAGGTTGTGGGATCAAACCCCCACAGCCTCTCTTTATTTTTCACTTCATTTCGCTGGGGACTGAGAGGTTGTGGGTTCGAACCCCCACAGCCTCCTTATTTTATTTTCATTTAAAAGTTAACTATTTAAGCATTGGCAGTGAGGTTGTGGGATCGAGCCCCCACAACCTCACTTTATTTTCTTTTTAATTTCTCTCTTTGTCTCCTCCTTCAGCCAAGAGGTGGTGGGTTCGAATCCCACTCCTCCCATTATTTTTATTAACTTAAAATTCCCCTTTTACTCTCTTGTTTGGCCGAGAGGTTGTGGGTTCGAATCCCACACCTCTCATTTTTTTCTTTTCAGCTTTCATGTAGTGAGGTCTGGGGTTCAATCCCCACTAACCTCACATGTTTTAAATTATTTTTAAACTTCTCAAACTTCAAGTGTGCTGGCCGAAAACTCCATCACCAAGTGCTGGAAATTATAATAAATTTTCTAGCCTTTATTTAACAACATTCATATGTTCGTTTTGTGGTACTTTCACAATTTGTTTAACGCATTTTTAGGTGTAGATTCATTGTTGTTTTAGCTTAGACTTTTCCATTTAAGATCAGCCACCTTATACTTCATTTAAACATCATAATTTACACACCTTATGCACAATAATTCCAATCATCAAACAAGCCATTTTAAGACTTCAAAACGGAGAATAACAACAAACATTTTTACACATTGCACCACATCATTTTCGGTTGACATCATTGAACATGCTTGCTATTTCCAAACACAAAATCACAAAGAACATCATATTTCACACTTATCTACCAGCAACCATACCAACAACATGATTTCTAACCTAATTTAGATTGAAATCGGAAGGAGACTAGGGACAAGGAATTCAACAATAAAGGGTATAGCCCTAGTTTCATACGTTGAATTTTGTAGAAAGAAATTTCTCTTGGAGAAAGGATTCCATGAGAAAAAACCCATACCTTGTTGTAGCTTTCCACACCTTCAAAGTGCTGCCCAAATCCTCCACTAAACCTTCAACACAATCCCGTCGAGAAGATGATGTAAAATTTTCGTTTCTTAAGTTAGCTTGCTTGTTTGTATATTCTTTTTTTGTAAGTTCCTTGAGTGTAGAGAACTTTTGATCGTTTCTAATGTTTTGTTTTCTGTTTTTGCAGCCAAGAAAGCAAAATGGAAGAGAGAGAGAGAGAGGTTTAGGCGTGTGAGAGAGTTTGTGTGAGATAGTGCCCCTTAAAACTAGGATAGTTGGCAAGACTTAGTCCATTTAAGTTAATAATTAATAATTAATAACTAAAAATCTGATTTCCCCTTTTTTTTAATCAGCCATTAATTAAATAATATTAATTAATTACATTAATTTACCACCTAAATAAAAACAATTTAATTCATTGCTTCCACGTAGGTTCGAACCCGGGTGGAGCAAGACTTTACTCTTAGAGCCCATTTTCGGCACTCTCTCCCTAAAATACCCCTCCACCTTATTAATTAAATAATTAAATATATATTTAGGATAATTATGATATTACCCTTAGCCTGGTAAAAGACCATTTTACCCCTAGACCCTCCAAACTTAAGATTTCCTCTCTTTAAGTCCGGTAAAGACTCATTCAAGTAAATTTCGTATTCAAGAGCCCTACATGGTTGGACCGAACCTTTCCAAGCTCAAATAACTCCCCAAGTTAGTTGGCTTGGCTGTAGCAAGAGTTCCGAGGTCTGGTTCTATGCGCATCAATCCGTGTGAACCCTGGTCTAATCATAGGCATTCTTGACACATTAAGCATTTCTTATATCATCCATTTTTAGGGTTGTTACAGTATTTTGGATTTAAGGTTTGATTTTGTTTCTTTTTATTTAGGGTTTAGGGTTTAAGGTTAGGTGTAGGGATATGATTAGGGTTAGGGTGTAGTTTTTTTTAGGTTTTATGGTTTAGGGTTTAGCATTTGAGGTTTAAAATCTATGGTTTAGTATTTAATATTTGGGTTTTGGTAGTTTGGGCTTAGGGTTTTGGGTTTATGGTTTAGGGTTAGGGTTAAGTTTAAGGTTAGGATTAGGGTTAAGGTTAGGGTTAGGGTTTGAGTTTTTTTAGGGATTTTGGTTTATGGTTTAGGATTTGAGGTTTAATATCAATGGTTAGTGTTTAATATTTGGGTTTTCGTATTTTGTGCTTGGGAGAGTTTATGGTAGGGTTAGGGTTAGGGTTACTATTAAGGTTAGGGTTTGGGTTTAGGTTGTTTTTTAGGATTTATGGTTTGGGGTTAAGTCTTTGAGTTGTAATATCTATGGTTTAGTGTTTAATGTTAGTTTTTTTATTATTTGGGTTTTGGGTTTAGGGTTTAGGGTTTAGTGTTAGGGTTAAGGTTCATGTTAGGGATAGGGTTAAGGTTAGGGTTTAGGGGTTTTGTAGGTTTTTGGTTTTGGGGTTTAGGATTTTTAATTTAAAATCTATAGTTGAGTGTTTAATGTTATGGTTTTGGTATTTTGATCTTTGGGTTATAGGTTAATGTTTTAGGGTTAGTGTTAGGATTAAGATTAGGGTTAGGTTAGGGTTTACTTTTTTTTTTAAGGTTTTAGGGTTTGTGGTGTACGATTTGAAGTTTAAAATCTATGGTGTAGCGTTTAATGTTTGGATTTTGGTATTTTGGACTTATAGTTATTTTTACTGAACTTAGGGTTTAGGGATTAGGATATAGTGTTCGGGTAGGGTTAGGATTAGGGTTAGGGTGTAGGTTTTATTTTTGGTTTTATGGTTCAGGTTTTAGAACTTGAGGTTTAAAATGTATGTTTAAGTATTTAATAATTGGGTTTTAGTATTTTTGGCATAGGGTTTAGGGTTTATGTTTTAGGGTTAGGATTTGAGGTTATATATCAATGGTTTAGTGTTTAATTTTGGGTTTTGGTATTTTGGGCTTGGGGTTAAGGGTTTATGGTAGGGTTATGGTTAGGGTTAATTTTAGGGTGATGGTTGTTTTTTATGTTTTAGGGTTTGGGTTAAAGGATTTGAGATGTAATATCTATGGTTTAAAAATAGTGTTTAATATTAGGTTATTAATATTTTGGGTTTTGGGTTTAGGGTTTAGAATTAGTGTTAAGGATAGAGTTAGGGTTAGGGTTCATTTTAGGGATAGGGTTAGGGTTAGGGTTTAGGTTTTTTTTACGTTTTAGGTTTTGGGGTTTAGAATTTTTGGTTTAAAATCTATGGTTTAGCGTTTAATATTTGGGTTTTGGTATTTTGAGCTTGCGGTTTTTGGTTAATGGTTTAGGGTTAGGGTTAGGGTTTTTGTTTTTCTTTAGGTTTTAGGGTTTGTGGTTTAGGATTTGAGGTTTAAAATCTATGGTTCAATGTTTAATGTTTGTGTTTTGTGTTTTCGACTTAGGCTTTTTTTGGTTTTATTGTTTATGGTTTAGCATTTGAGGTTTAAAATCTATAGTTTAGTATTTAATGTTTGGATTTTGGTAGTTTGTTATATTTTTTTATTTTTTATTTTTTTAAATAGAACTACCCTTGGAGGGGTAGTGGCTGAGCAACACCCTAAGGCCTTACCATTAATAACAAAAACAAAATACAAGGAGGTGGGCATAGACCTAACCTCCAACCTAAGATGGTTTAGAGTCAACTTTCCAAAATAGAAGTCAACTCCTCCCCTTACAATGAAAGATGAAACCAAAATAATAAGAATCTAAGGAGAGGACTCCTCTCATTACATAGTATCTAGGAAGCATAAATAAGGGAGACTCTCCCTTTACATATTCAAAAAATAGAACCTATACTAACCTATTCAAAGTAGCTATAATTTTGAATTATAGCTAAGTTGAAAAGGTATAATTAAACTCAAGGAGGTTCAAAACTTCTCTTTGTCTTCTTTCTTCTAAAGCTTGGCATCTCCAAAAGGTCAAGTTGATAGTAGGCCTTTGCTTCTTTAGGTAATTGTTGGATGTTGAAGTATACCTGGGAGTGGCTGTGTTGTGGCTATGTTTTGACAATGCATCTGCTACCCAATTTGCTTCTCTGAATACATGAGTGCATTTGAAATTCTGAGAGATGAGGTGTTGCAGCCATCCAAGTAGAGTGATAATACTCCATTGTGGGGTTGCTTTCTGTAAGATCCAGTGCACAGCCAATTGAGAATCTAGCGCGAGCAAAATGTTCCTGTATCCAAGCTCCAGTGCCCAAGTTAAACCAAATATGGCAGCTTCAATTTCAGCCTTGTTGTTTGTTCCTTCTCCAAGAGGTGTGGAGAAGGCCATCAACAATTTGCCTTCTGTGTCTGTGAGAATACCTTCAGCCCCTAGTTTTCCCGGATTATTGAGAGCACTTCCATCTGTATTTACCTTAACCCATTAATGTGGTGGTTTAGTCCATGTTACCATGTTTACTTTTATGCCATGAAGACACTTTTCACTCATTTGGATTAAATCAATCCACTTTGCAGGCCAATTAATATGGGGAAACGCACTGTTCAGCACATTAAAATTGTCCTTGTAGACTGCATACTTCACCTGGCTGATATTAGTTCTTTTGCCTCCATATTTGCATGCACACCTATTCTTCCACAAGTTCCAACAAATGAGGATTTGTGTGGCTTGCAGCAGCAGTTGATGGGCTGCATTCCTTGGCTTGACTGCCCACCACTGATTGACCAGAGTCTGCAGTGATGAGTGGTCAGTCTGCAGTCCTGCACTGCCTGCAAAAAAGCTCCAAACCTTGGCTGCAAATTGCCTTGCATTAAAGGTGTTTTCTATGTTGTCCAGACCTTCTCTATCAAAACAACAAAAACAGTGTGAAGGCTCAAAGGCAAAGTTAGTCAATTTGTCATTAGTAGGGAGTTTACCCCTTAGGGTTCTCCATAAAAGAAAAGAAGATTTAAAGGGGATGTTTTTATGCCATAGAAGTAAATTGAGGTGATTCTTGGCTCTTTTGTTCCTGATTTCCTCCCATGCTGAAGAACAGCTAAATCTACCATGATTATTGAGCTTCCACACAGGTTGGTCAGGAAGATGATGCTGAGGAGAGATATCAGTGGCCAGGATGATGGAGATTTGACTGGCAGGTGATTGCTCAATCAGTCTGCTCCAACTCCACTTCCCATCTTCCCAAAATTCAGACACTATAGCATTGTTAACCCTGTTGCTATTGGTGGTGTCCTGAGCTAAGGGCACAGTGCCAAGCCAATTATCCCACCAAAAGGAGCAATTTCTAGCTTGCAGCTTCCAATGGATGTGTGGCTCAACTTGTTGTCTGTTCATTAACATATGTTTCCAAGTTAGTGAATCTCCAGTGTCTCCTTTCTTACTTACAAGTTTGATCTTTGGCAATACTTTGCTTTCAAGAAATCTCCCCAAAGTTTTTGTTTTATTCTGAAGATCCACCATTGCTTGAATTGGAATGATTTGCATATATCTTGTAAGTTTCTAATTCCCCCCCCCCCTTCATCATAAGGGTAACTTAGATTTTTCCATGAAGCCCAATGATACCTCTTTTTATCACTCTTTCAGCCCTAAAAAAAGTTAGCTATAAGCCCTTGGATTTGCCTGAGTACTGTAACGGGGGGGTTACTGCAGATAGAAGATGGATGGGAAGGGCCTGTAGAACATGCTTTGTGAGAACAGCCTTGCCTCCATAGCTTAATTGTTTGGTTTGCCAACCTGTAATCCTGCAGACAACCTTGTTAACAAGATCAGAAAAATAGGTATTCCTAGGCCTGCCAACAAATAAAGGGCAGCCTAGGTAAGTAATAGGCCCCTGTTTTTGTTTGAAACCTGTCAGCCTTTTAATTCTATCTCTAGTGCTATTGAAAGCATTAGAGTGTAGCATAAAGTGTCTTTTGTCTCTATTGATGAGTTGCCCAGAAGTATCTTCATACTCCCTTAAAGTAGCCATTAAAAGCTATAAAGTTTTGCCTCTTCCAGAGGTGGACAGAATTATATCATCAGCAAAGCTCAAGTGGTTCACTTGGGGGCCCCTCATTTCCATGAAAAAACCATGGTATTCCGGATGATTGTGTAACCTGTTTAGTGATCTTTAAAGTACCTCAGCACCTAAAATAAAAAGGGCAGGGGAAAGGGGATCACCTTGCTTGAGACCTCTAGTGGAGTGAAAGAAACCATACCTCTTACCATTGACAATGATTGAGTACCAATTGTTAGCCATGATTCTCCACACCATATCAATAAACACCTCATCAAACCCCATTTTCCTTAGAACCAAGAAAATATATGACCATGAGACCCTGTCATAAGATTTTTCCATGTCTAGCTTAATGATGGCATTGCTTCCAATGTTGGGTTTCTTGATTTGGTGGATAATTTCTTGAGCTAACATGATATTTTCAGAAATACTTCTCCCTTTCACAAATCCGGATTGATTGGGAGAAATTAAGGAAGGGAGGATAGGACTGATTCTGTTACTCACTAGTTTAGATATAATCTTACTAGTGAAATTGCTTAGACTAATAGGCCTAAACTCAGTTAGCTTGTTTGGATTGTTCACTTTAGGGAGCAGTACAATACAGGAATGGGAGAAGTACTTAGGAATCATTATACCACTGATGAAAGCCTGAACCACTCCTATTAAGTCATTCTTGATAATGTGCCAGCACTTCTGAAAGAAGTACCCATTTATACCATCAGGACCAGCTGCAGAGTTAGAATTCATAGAGAAAACCACCTCCTTAAGCTCATCCATACTAGGTATATTGGTAAGATGAGTATTTTAATCTTGGCTAATCATCCTTGGAATACATTCCAAGGTATGTTCATTAATAAGCTTTTCCTCACCTGTGAAAATAGTTTTGAAGTGTTCACAAGGTGCCTGAGCAATGTTGTCCTCACCTTGTATCAATCCCCATTTTCAGTGACAATTTTGTGAACAAATAATTTCCTTCTCCTTCCCCTTATAACAGAGTGGAAATATTTGGAGTTGGTGTCACCTTCTTTAAACCATTGGAGTTGGGTTTTCTGTTTCAAAATAGTATCTTCCAACTTGAGGAATTTAATATATTGGGCATTGATTTCATGAAGGGCACTCCTGTGTGATTCACTTTGGTCAAGGATATACTTCTCTTCAGCATTGTGCACTTGTTCTCATACATCCTAACCTTTTGAAAAATATCACCAAATTCATTTCTTGACCAAGTACTAAGAGTATTTGACAACCTTTTCAATTTCTGGTGGAATTTCCACTTACCATTACCTTCCACCTCCCTATCCCAACAAGTTTTCACAATTCCCATAAAATGAGGATTATCAACCCAACAGTTCAGGAATCTGAAATACTTGATGTGATCAGATTCTGTGGAAACCAATTCCATGAGAAGAGGACAGTGATCAGACCCAGTAGATGACAAGTGAGTTATGGTGGTTTGAGGCATTTTTTCCAACCAAGCATCATTTACCAAAGCCCTGTCAAGTCTCTTCCAAATTCTGTGATTAATACCCCTCTTATTTGACCAAATGAATTTGTGTCCATTGAAGCCAATGTCCAAAAGTCCACAGGCTTCAACGACAGCTATAAAATCCAAGCTTTTCCTCATATTATAAGTCACCCCTTCAAGATTTTCATCTACAACAGTTATAACATTGAAATCTCCAACTGCACACCAAGGATTGGTATTCACTGTGGCTTGCTGTAACATTTTATCCCAAATAGGTCTCTTGAGGTGATCTTTGCATTTTGCATAGTCAAAGGTACTAGTAAATTGGTATTGTAATTCAATGTGTTTCATGTTGCAAGTGATTTGCTGTTCATCTTCATCAAGAATATTACAGTCAATATCGCTGCTCCAAAAAACCCAAATTTTACCATTACAATTACTAGTAGCATTTTCCATGTTTAATTGAGTCTTAAAGCTTTGAACATGAACACTATCATAAAAAGGTTCCAAGATAGTGATAACAGATAACTGATGAAATTTCCTGAGAATCTTGAGTCTTTCCAACACCCCTTGAGTGTTGATCTCTCTCACATTCCATATGATTGTACTAGTCATTGGGAAGATCTAGATGTAAAGAGACTAGTGTTGGGTCTTCCAGCAGTGGCAGTGTTGACATTTTGGTTTTTGAAGTGGACTTTGCCATGTTGGAACCCTCTTGGAGATAAGCTTTGATTTTGTGTTACCTGTTGAATTTCCTCCTCTAGGGCCTCATCATTATGAGGACTAAAGGCTTTAATATGAGCCTCACTAGTCTCATCATCCTCATCCAGATCATATAGGGAGGGGTTATCTCCATCCAACTCATCCTCAGAATTATTCACAGCATATTCATCAAGCAGAGGTATTGTATTGAACTTGCAGACCTGTTGTTCCTTCTCAGGTGGTTCAACAATTTGTGGAGTCATGTGTTGAGCCTGTAGAGGAGAGAAATCCAGCCCCTGATTAACTGGCTCCTCCCTCTTTTCCTGTTCCTGCTCAATACCTTTTTCCTGTTGCTTATTTTGTCTTCTTTTAGCAGCATCCCTTTTCTGTTTGCTGGGCTTGTTCTTGCTCTTTGGATTGCTTTCCGGAGTAGGATCAACCACATGTTTCCCTTTATCTTTTTTTTCTTCCTTTCCAAGTTGCTATTTTTTCTTATTATTTTTAGAATATTGCTGCCTGTAGTGACTGCCCTGTACCTGCTGATTGCTCTGTTGTGTCTCTCCTTGTTGTTGTCTGTTCTTAGAAGTATCAATGTCTCTAAGGTCTGGCCTAAGGTCAACCAACCCCTCATGCAGAACATGAGGCAAACACCCCCCTTTGGTAACCCCATCCTGCAGATTAGTGGTTTTCTCCTGACACCCCCCATCCATACCTCCAACAACTTCTTCAGTACAGACAACATCAACATTAATGAAATAGGGGGAATTGGGACTGTGGAGCATTGAGTCAATACCTGTGTTTTTATGGTTGGTGGTTGTATCATCTTGTTGCTTTTGTTCTTTATGAGTGCTTAGATTGTTCCTTGCAGTTGGGCTTTTGGCATTCCCATTTTTTGATTGGCCTACCTGGTAAATTGTTTTCCTGGTATCTTCTTCTCTTGTTTGGTTTATTTCCTGTTGTTCCTGCATTTCAATGTTAGCAAAAATATTTTGAGTTTGAATTTTAATTATACCTGTTGCTTCCTGTTCTTGTTGATGGCTGTCACTGCTTCTTTGCACTAGGGGTGAGACAGGTCTCCAAAACAGCCTTCGGAATGGTTTGATCTTGACTTTTTTGTTGCCTCCTTTTTTGTGTCTTCCATTGTTCGTCCTGTAACTCTGCTTGCTGGTCTTGATCCTTTGAATTGAAAGAATTGTTTCTTTGTTGCTGTCTTACATGTTGGCTCCTTGTCTGACTATGTCTAGTTCCCTGTCTGAGCTCTTCCTTTTGACTAGTGCTTTGTTGATTCTGAACTTTTGTAACAATCTCAGCAGTACTTTTGTCTTGGCCTTGAGGTTTTAACTGACCCCCCTGATCCTGTTCTTCCTTGGATTTTCTCTCAGTTTCCCATTCCTTCTTTTTCCTGAGATCTTCATCTCTCCTCTTAATTGTACACTCACTATCCATATGCCCCTGATGCTTGAAGTACATGCAGTAATTTGGGATGCCCTCATATTCCACCTTTAACCATCTCCCTTTATTAGGGTCAGCATTTTTAAATCCCAAACATACATAAGATGGTCTGTTTTTGGTGAGATCCACTTGGACTTTAACTCTAAGGGTGCTACCTCTAGTTCTTTGGGAGGAGGGTGAGTCTAGGAATAACACCTTCCCAATAGAACTTAGGATAGTAGTTAACAACACTTTGTTATAACAATGCCAAGGTAAACCAGGGACAACCACCCAAATAGGGACAATTGGAGTCTCTTCTTCAGGGGTGAAATCAGGGGTCCAGGTTTGAATTCTCATCACTTGGCCCTCAATATTCATCCTAAGCTTAGTCCAAACTGTTTGGTAATCAAACTCATTGTCAAGGTCAATATACACATGCCTAGAATTGAAATGAGTGATTTTCACACTCCTGTGAGTTGAGTTTGGAGAATGAAACTTTTTCTAACTAGTTCCATTTTAGGCATTGTATTGGTGAATTTACCCACAAGAGTATACTTACAAACTTCAGCCAATTTCACATAATAATCATCCTCATCAAGAAGCACAGCCGGAAAACCTTGTCTAGTAGTATGAATAGGATCATTCATGGTTATAGGAATTTCATTCTTAGCTTGATTATACCTTAATCTTGCAGCAAAGGATTGTACAACAGTATATGGAGCCGGCTCAGAGTTTTTATCAAGTCTAGGATTATTGTTAGGATTTTGACCCTGCCATTGATTATTCCTAACAGTTCCCTGACTATCATTATTGCCCTGTTTAATAGCTTTTTAATTTTGAGTATTAGGTTCATACCTTGTGTAGTTATTGGATATCTTGGGGAAGTTACTTTGGTAATCCATATTTGCCTGGCTGGTTTGAATTGATGCATTGGCTCCCTCTCGATTGTAGTTGTTCCTAGGTTGCTCTTAGCCCTTATTCTTTTCCTTGAGACTGATCCATGACTTGCTTGGCTCCATCACCTTTGTTTTGCTCATCCCCCTTTCTGCACTTCCATGCCTGCTTGCTCAATTTTTTCACTTGAGGAGTTCTGATTCTGTATTTGTCCATTGCCAGCTTCCTCACCTTCTTCATTCTTGTTAATAGTATTTTGTGAGTTACCTGCAACCAGATTAGGAGTTATATTAGGTAAGTTACGTGCAATACAAAAGGAAAAACATGAGGACTGTGTGTCATTTGTTGAGGTTGCTGAGTGAAATCTCCTATTGTTCATGTTAATGCCCTGTTGTGCTATCAACTTCTTCTCAGCTTGAAGTTTGCTTCCTTCCCCCATTGTTGTTGCTTCGTCTGATTGAGAATCCACTAGGATGATTTCCTATTCCTCATTACGATTCGAACCAGAAGCTTCTTCTTCACTATCCTGTGTTCCCTGAAGAGTTTTGTTTATATGATCCTTGGAAGTTGCTGGAGTGTTAATGTCATTGTTTTTCCTTGGAAATGATTGTAGAGGCCTGTTAGTTGAATAGACTTGGTCTGAGAATCATTTTTGTTAGACAAGCTTCCATGGATTCTGACATTGTGTGTTCTATGTTCATCGGAGTTCCCTTCGCCGGTAATTCCACCATCCATTTCAGTCGAAGTTCCAGTGAGATGGACATCATCACTAGGGGAACAAACACCAATGGTTGAAACCTTACGAAATTGACTGGAAGACGATCGAAATTGAGTGCGCAACTCAGGCGACGCACTCGTGATTTCATCCAAAGTCGCCTTTTGATTCTGGTCTAGTGGGACAGTGGAATGCTCCAATTTTTGGTTATATTGTAGATCATGGTGAGGAGTATCCATTTCAATCATCCTTTCTCCTCGATTTAACTGATAAATCCCATGGAAATAATTCTTTGTTTTCTATCAAACTCCTTTTCTGAAGACACAAAGTTCATCGCATTAGTGTTCTGCGAATTCGAGGAGTTCTGAGATGTATCTTGGAGCGTGTTAATCTGGGGTTTGATGCAATCTTCATGGCGTTCCTGTTGACTTAAGTACGGCAGTCTTTGGACTCCCACCGGCGGCGCACGCGCCATTGCAGCGGTGCGCGTGCCAATTTTTTTATTAGCCGTTGGAACTAAAAATAGGACTTGTTTGGAGAGAAAACTTTTAGAGAGAGAATTGTATTTTGGCCTTGTAGTTTGGGCATAGGGTTTTGGGTTTATGGTTTAGGGATTAGGGTTAGAGTTAAGGCTAGGGTTTTGGTTTTCTTTAGGTTTTAGTGTTTAGGGTTTAGGATTTGAGGTTTAATATCAATGGTTTAGTGTTTAATGTTTGGTTTTTGGTATTTTGGGCTTGGGTTTTAGAATTAACGGTAGGGTTAGGGTTAGGGTCAGGGTTTAGGTTGTTTTTTAGGTTTTAGTGTTTGGTGTTAAGGATTTGAGTTGTAATAATTATGGTTTAGTGTTTAATGTTAGAGTTTTGGTTATTTGGGCTTTGGGTTTCGGGTTTCGGGTTTCGGGTTAGGGTTAAGAATAGGGTTAGGGTTAGGGTTCGTGTTAGGGATAGGGTTAGGGTTAGGGTTTAAGGTTTTATTAGGTTTTATGTTTTGGGGTTCAGGATTTTTGGTTTAGAATCTAAGGTTTAGTGTTTGATATTATTGTTTTGGTATTTTGGGCCTTGGATTTCGAGTTAATGGTTTAGCGTTAGGGTTAGAGTTTAGGTTTTTTTTAGGTTTTAGGGTTTGTGGTTTAGGATTGGAGGTTTAAAATATATGGTATAGTGTTTAATGTTTGGATTTTGGTATTTTGGGCTTGGTATTTTGAGTTTATGGTAGGGTTCGGGTTCGAGTTAATATTAGTGTTTGGGTTAGTGTTAGGGTTAAAGTTGTCTTTTATTTTAAATTTTAGGGTTTGGGTTGCGTATTTGAGTTGTAATATCTATTGTATGGTGTTTAATGTTAGGGTTTTTGTAATTTGAGCTTTGGGTTTATGGTTTAGGGTTTAGGGTTAGGGTTAAGGATAGGGATAGGGTTTGGGTTCGTGTTAGGGTTAGGGTTTAGTTTTTTTTTTAGGTTTTAGGTTTTGGAGTTTAGGATTTTTGTTTTAAAATCAATAGTTTATTTTTTAATGTTTGGGTTTTGGTATTTTGGGCTTGGGGTTTCGGGTTAATTGGTTAGGGTTAGAATTAGGGATAAGGTTAGGGTTAGGGTTTGTTTTGCGGTTAGGGTTAGTGTTTAGGTTTTTTTAGTGTTTAGGGTTTGTGGTTTAGGATTTCAGGAATAAAATCTATGGTCTACTATATAATGTTTGGGTGTTCGTATTTTGGACTAGGGTTTTAGTTTTATTTATTAATTTTTTTGGACATAGGATTAGGGTTTAGGATTTAGGGGTAGGGTAAGGGTTAGGATAAGGGTTAGGGTGTAGTTTATTTTTTTTAGGTTTTATGGTTCAGGATTTAGCATTTGAGGTTTGAAATCTATGGTTTAGTATTTAATGTTTGGGTTTGGGTATTTTGAGTTTTTTGTTTTGGGTTTAGGATTTGAGGTTTAATATCAGTGGTTTAGTGTTCATTTTTTGGATTTTTGTATTTTGGGTTTAGGGTTTAGGGTTTATGGTAGGGTTAGGGTTAGGGTTAATGTTAGGGTTTAGGTTAGGGTTTAGGTTGTGTTTTTTGGATTTTAGGGTTTGGGGTTAAGGATTTGAGTTGTATTCTCTATCGTTAAGTGTTTAAGGTTAGGGTTTTGGCATTATGGTCTCTTGGTTTAGGGTTTAGGATTAGGGTTAAGGATAGGGTTAGAGTTAGGGTGTTTTATACGGATAAGGCTACGCTTAGGGTCTAAGGCTTTTTTTATTGGTTTTAGGTTTTGGGGTTTAGGATTTTTTGTTTAAAATCTATTGTTTAGTGTTTAATGTTTGAGTTTTTTGTATTTTGGGCTTGGTTTTCTAGTTAATGGTTTAGGGTTAGGGTTAGGTTTATGTTTTTTTTTTAGGATTTAGGCTTTGTGGTTTAGGATTTGAGGTTTAAAATCTATTGTTTAGCGTTTAATGTTAGGATTTTAGTATTTTGGGCTTGGTCTTTAAAGTTTATGGTAGGGTTAGGGTTAGGGTTAATGTTAGTGTTTTGTTAGGGTTAGGGTTTAGGTTCTTTTTTTATTTTAAATTTTAGGGTTTGGGGTTAAGTATTTGAGTTGTAATATCTATGGTATGGTGTTTAATGTTACGGTTTTGGTAATTTGGGCTTAGGGTTTAGGGTTTAAGGTTAGGGTTAAGGATAGGGGTAGGGTTTGGGCTCGTGTTAGGGATAGGGTTAGGGTTAGGGTTTAGTTTTTTTAGGTTTTAGGTTTTGGAGTTTAGGATTTTAGTTTTAAAATCTGTGGTTTATTTTTTAATGTTTGGGTTTGGTATTTTGGGCTTGGGGTTTGGGTTAATGGGTTAGGGTTAGGATTAGGGTTAAGGTTAGGGTTAGGGTTTGGGTTAAGGTTATGGTTAGAGTTTAGGTTTTTTTTAGGTAATAGGGTTTGTGGTTTAGGATTTGAGGATTAAACTCTATGGTCTACTGCATAATGTTTGGGTTTTTGATTTTTGGACTAGGGTTTTAGTTTTATTTATTAATTTTTCTTTTGGACATAGGGTTAGGGTTTAGGATTTAGGGTTAGGGTAAGGGTTAGGATTAGGGTTAGGGTTAGGGTTTAGGGTTTTTTTTAGGTTTTAGATTTTGGGGTTTAGGATTTTATTTTAATCAATGGTTTTTTTTAATGTTTAGGTTTTGGTATTTTGGGCTTGGGGATTCGGTTTTATGGTTGGGTTAGGATTAGGGATAAGGTTAGGGTTAGTGTTTGTGGTAAGGTTAGGGATAGTGTTTAGTTTTTTTTTAGGTGTTAGGGTTTGTGGTTTAGGATTTGAGGAATAAAATCTATGGTCTACTAAATAATATTTGGGTGTTCTTATTTTGGACTAGGGTTTTAGTGTTATTTATTAATTTTTTTTGGACATAGGGTTAGGGTTTAGGATTTAGGGTTAGGGTAAGCGTTAGGATAAGGTTTATGGTGTAGTTTGTTTTTTAGGTTTTATGATTCATGGTTTAGCATTTGAGGTTTGAAATCTATGGTTTAGTATTTAATGTTTGGGTTTGGGTATTTTGTGTTTTTTGTTTACAGTTTAGGATTTGAGGTTTAATATCAATGGTTTAGGGTTCATTGTTTGAATTTTGGTATTTTGGGTTTGGGGTTTAGGATTTATGGTAGGGTTAGGGTTAGGTTTAATGTTAGGGTTACAGTTAGGGTTTAGGTTGTCTTTTTTGGGTTTTAGGGTTTGGAGTTAATGATTTGAGTTGTATTATCTATTTTTTAGTGTTTAATGTAAGGGTTTTGGCATTTCGGGCTCTGGGTTTAGGGTTTAGGGTTTAGGGTTTAGGTTTAGGGTTACGGATAGGGTTAGGGTTAGGGTGTTTTATAGGGATAAGGCTAGGCTTAGGGCCTAAGGCTTTTTTTATGGGTTTTAGGTTTATGTGTTTAGGATTATTTGTTTAAAATATATTGTTTAGTGTTAAATGTTTGAGTTTTTATATTTTGGGCTTGGGGTTTCTGGTTAATGATTTAGGGTTAGGGTTATGGTTTATGTTTTTTTTAGGTTTTAGGGTTTGTGGTTTACGATTTGAGGTTTAAAATCTATTGTTTAGTGTTTAATGTTTGGATTTTGGTACTTTGGGCTTGGTATTTAAAGTTTATGGTAGGGTTAGTGTTAGGGTTAATGTTAGGGTTTGGGTTAGTGTTAGGGTTTATTTTTTTTTTTATTTTAAATTTTAGGGTTTAGGGTTAAGTATTTGAGTTGTAATATCTGTAGTATGGTGTTTAATGTTAGGGTTTTGGTAATTTGGGCTTTGGTTTATGGTATAGGATTTAGGGTCAGGGTTAAGAATAGGGTTAGGTTTTGAGTTCGTGTTAGGGATTGGGTTAGGGTTAGGGTTTAGGTTTTTTTTAGGTTTAGGTTTGGGGTTTAGGATTTTTGGTTTAAAATCTCTGGTTTATTTTTTAATGTTTGGGGTGTTGGTATTTTGGGCTTGGGGTTTTGGTTAATGGGTTAGGGTTAGGATTAGGGTTAAGGTTAGGGTTTGGGTTTGGGTTAAGGTTAGGGTTAGAGTTTAGTTTTTTTTTTAGGTTTTAGGGTTTGTGGTTTAGGATTTGAGGATTAAAATCTATGGTCTATTGCATTATGTTTGTGTGTTCGAATTTTGGACTAGGGTTTTAGTTTTATTTATTAATTTTTTCTTTTGGACATAGGGTTAGGGTTTAGGATTTAGGGTTAGGGTAAGGGTTAGGATTAGAGTTAGGTTAGGGTTTATTTTTTTTTTTAGGTTTAGGTTTTGGGTTTAGGATTTTTATTTTAAAATCAATGGTTTATTTTTTAATGTTTGGTTTTGGTATTTTGGGCTTGCGGTTTCGGGTTAATGGGTTGGGGTTAGGATTAGGGTTAAGATTAGGGTTAGGGTTTGTGTTAAGGTTAGGGTAAGTGTTTAGTTTTTTTACGTTTTAGGGTTTGTGGTTTAGGATTTGAGGAATAAAATCTATGGTCTATTATATAATCTTTGGGTGTTCGTATTTTGGACTAGGGTTTTAGTTTTATTTATTAATTTTTTTTGGACATAGGGTTAGTGTAAGGGTTAGGATAAGGGTTAGCATGTAGTTTTTATTTTTACGTTTTATGGTTCAGGGTTTAGCATTTGAGATTTGAAATCTATGGTTTAGTATTTAATGTTTGGGTTTGGGTATTTTTAGTTTTTTGTTTTTTGTTTAGGATTTGAAGTTTAATATCAATGGTTTAGTGTTCATTTTTTGGATTTTGGTATTTTGGGTTTGGGGTTTAGGGTTTGTGGTAGGGTAAGGGTTAGGGTTAATGTTAGGGTTACGGTTAGGGTTTATGTTGTGTTTTCTGGGTTTTAGGGTTGGGGTTAAGGATTTAGTTGTATTATCTATTGTTTAGTGTTTAATGTTAGGTTTTGGCATTTTGGGCTCTAGGTTTAGGGTTTAGGGTTAGGGTTAATGATAGGGTTAGGGTTAGGGTGTTTTATAGGGATAAGGCTAGGCTTAGGGTCTAAGGCTTTTTTTATGGGTTTTAAGTTTTGGGGTTTGGGATTTTTTATTTAAAATCTATTTTTTAATGTTTAATGTTTGAGTTTTTGTATTTTGGGCTTGGGGTTTCTGGTTAATGGTTTAGGTTAGGGTTATGGTTTATGTTTTTTTTAGGTTTTAGGGTTTTTGGTTTAGTATTTGAGGTTTAAAATCTATTGTTTAGTGTTTAATGTTTGGATTTTGGTACTTTGGGCTTGGTATTTAGATTTATGGTAGGGTTAGGGTTAGGGTTAATGTTAGGGTTTGGGTTAGTGTTTGGGTTTAGTTTTTTTTTTTTTAAATTTTAGGGTTGGGTTAAGTATTTGAGTTGTAATATGTATGGTATGGTGTTTAATGTTAGGGTTTGGTAATTTGGGCTTTGGTTTATGGTATAGGGTTTAGGGTTAGGGTTAAGGATAGGGTTAGGGTTTCAGTTCGTGTTAGGGATAGGGTTAGGGTTAGGGTTTAGGTTTTTTTAGGATTTAAGTTTTGGGGTTTAGGATTTTTGGTTTAAAATGTATGGCTTATTTTTTAATGTTTGGGTTTTGGTATTTTGGGCTTGGGTTTCGGGTTAATGGGTTAGGGTTTGGATTAGGGTTAAGGTTAGGGTTAGGGTTTGGGTTAAAGTTAGGGTTAGAGTTTAGTTTTTTTTTAGGTTTTAGGGTTTGTGGTTTAGGATTTGAGGATTAAAATCTATGGTCTACTATATAATGTTGGGGTGTTCGTATTTTGGACTAGGGTTTTAGTTTTATTTATTAATTTTTGGGGGGCATAGGGTTAGGGTAAGGGTTAGGATTATGGTTAGGATGTAGTTTTTTTTTTAGTTTTTATGGTTCAGGGTTTAGCATTTGAGGTTTGAAATCTATGGTTTAGTATTTAATGTTTGGGTTTGGGTATTTTGAGTTTTTTGTTTAGGGTTTAGGACTTCAGGTTTAATATCAATGGTTTAGTGTTTATTTTTTGGATTTTGGTATTTTGGGTTTTGGGTTTAGTGTTTATGGTAGGGATTGGGTTAGGGTTAATGTTAAGGTTATGGTTAGGGTTTAGTCTTTTTATTTTTTGGGTTTTAGGGTTTGGGGTTAAGGATTTGAGTTGTATTATCTATTGTTTAGTGTTTAATGTTAGAGTTTTGGAATTTTGGGCTCTGAGTTTAGGGTTTAGGGTTAGGGTTAAGGATAGGGTTAGGATTAGGGTTTTTTATAAGGATTAGGCTAGGCTTAGGGTTAATGTTTTTTTTATGGCTTTTAGGTTTTGGGGTTTAGGATTTTTTGTTTAAAATCTATTGTTTAGTGTTTAATGTTTGGGTTTTTGTATTTTGGGCTTGGGGTTTATTGTAAATCGTTTAGGGTTAGGGTTATGGTTTAGTTTTTTTTTAGGTTTTAGGGTTTGTGGTTTAGGATTTGAGATTTAACATCTATGGTTTAGTGTTTAGTGTTTAATGTTTGGATTTTTGTATTTTGAGCTTGGTATTTAGAGTTTATGGTAGGGTTAGGGTTAGGGTTAATGTTAGGGTTTGGGTTAGGGTTAGGGTTTAGGTTTTTTTTTTTTTAAATTGTAGGGTTTGGGGTTAAGTATTTTAGTTGTAATAGCTATGGTATGGTGTTTAATGTTAGGGTTTTTGTAATTTGGGCTTTGGGTGTATGGTATAGGGTTTAGGGTTAGGGTTAAGGATAGGGTTAGAATTTGGGTTCGTGTTAGGGATAGGGTTAGGGTTAGGGTTTATGTTTTTTTTTGGTTTTAGGTTTTGGGGTTTAGGATTTTTGGTTTAAAATCTATGGTTTATTTTTTAATGTTTGGGTTTTGGTATTTTGGGCTTGAGGTTTTAGGTTAATGGGTTAGGGTTAGGAATAAGATTTAGGTTAGTGTTAGGGTTTGGGTTAAGGTTAGGGTTAGAGTTTAGGTTTTTTTTCAGGTTTTAGGGTTTGTGGTTTAGGATTTGAGGTTTAAAATCTATGGTTTAGTGTTTAATGTTTGGGTTTTCTTATTTTGGACTTAGGGTTTAGGATTTAGGGTTAGGGTAAGGGTTAGGATTAGAGTTAGGGTTAGGGTTTAGTTTTTTTTTAGGTTTTAGGTTTGGGGTTTAGGATTTTTGGTTTAAAATGTATGGTTTATTTTTTAAAGTTTGGGTTTTTGTATTTTGGGCTTGGGGTTTCGGGTTAATGGGTTAGGGTTAGGACTAGGGTTAAGGTTAGGGTTAGGGTTGTGGTTTAGGATTTGATGATTAAAATCTACGGTCTACTGTATAATGTTTGAGTGTTCATATTTTGGACTAGGGTTTTAGTTCTATTTATTAATTTTTTTTTGGACATAGTGTTAGGGTTTAGGATTTAGGGTTAGGGTAAGGTTTAGGATTAGGGTTAGGGTGTAGTTTTTTCTAGGTTTTATGTTTAGGGTTTAGCATTTGAGGTTTGAAATCTATGTTTTAGTATTTAATGTTTGGGTTTGGGTATTTTGAATTTTTTGTTTAGGGTTTAGGATTTGAGGTTTAATATCATTTTTTTTTTTAGATTTTGGTATATTGGGTTTGGTGTTTAGGGTTTATGGTAGGGTTAGAGATAGGGTTAAAGTTAGGGGTACGGTTTGGGTTTAGGTTGTGTTTTTTGGGTTTTAGGGTTTGGGTTAAGCATTTGAGTTGTATTATCTATTGTTTAGTGTTTAAGGTTAGGGTTTTGGCATTTTTGGCTCTGGGTTTAGGGTTTAGGTTTTATGGTTTAGGGTTAGGGTGAAGGATAGGGTTAGGGTTAGGGTGTTTTTAGGGATAAGGCTAGGCTTAGGGTCTAAGGCTTTTTTTTTATGGGTTTTAGGTTTTGGGTTTAGGATTTTTTGTTTAAAATCTATTGTTTTAGTGTTTAATATTTGTTTTTTTTGTATTTTGGGCTTGGGGTTTCTACTTAATAGTTTAGGGTTAGGGTTAATGGTTTATGTTTTTTTTTAGGTTTTAGGGTTTGTGGTTTAGGATTTGAGGTTTAAAATCTATTGTTTAGTGTTTAATGTTTGGATTTTGGTACTTTTGCTTGGTATTTACAGTTTATGGTAGGGTTAGGATTAGGCTTAATGTTAGTGTTTGGGTTTACATAAAATCCAAAAAAATTAAAACACTAAACAATATTTTTAAACCTCAATCCTAACCACAAACCTAAAACCTAAAAGAAAAATATAAACCATAACCTAACTCTAAACATTAACCAGAAACCCCAAGCCCAAAATACAAAAACTCAAACATTAAACACTAAAACAATAGATTTTAAATAGAAAATCCTAAACCACAAAACCTAAATCCCATAAAAAAAAAGCCTTAGACCTAAGCCAGCCTTATTACTATAAACACCCTAACCTAACCCTATCCTTTAACCCTAACCCTAACCCTAAACCTAAACCCTAAACCCAGAGCCCAAATGCCAAAACAGTAACCTTAAGCACTAAAAGATAGATAATACAACTCAAATCCTTAACACCCAACCCTAAAACCCAAAAAACACAACTAAACCAGAACCGTATCCTAATATTAACCCTAACCTAACCCTACCATAAACCCTAAACCCCAAACCAAATACCAAAATCCAAAAAATGAACACTAAAACCATTAATATTAAACCTCAAATCCTAAACCCTAAACAAAAAACTCAAATAGCCAAACCAAACATTAAATACTAAACCATAGATTTAAAACCTCAATGTAACCTGAGCATAAAACCTAAAAAAGAAAAAAAAATACACCCTAATACCATAAACCCAAAGCCCAAATTACCAAACCCTAACATTAAACACCATACTATAGATATACAACTCAATACTTAACCCAACACTAATTTAAAATAAAACCTAAACCCTACACTAACCCAAACCCTAACATTAACCCTAACCTAACCCTACATAAACTTAAATACCAAGCCCAAAGTACCAAAATCCAAACATTAAAACACTAAACAATAGATTTTAAACCTCAATTCCTAAACCAAAACCCTAAAACCTAAAAAAAACTAAACCTAACCCTAACCCTAAACCATTAACCAGAAACCCCAAGCCCAAATACAAAGCTCAAACATTAAAACACTAAACAATATATTTTAAAAAAAAAATCCAAACCAAAATCTAAAACCCATAAAAAAAAGCCTTAGACCCTAAGCCTAGCCTTATCCCTATAAAACACCTAACCTTAACCCTATCCTTAACCTAACCTAAACCCTAAACCTAACCCTAAACCAGAGCCAAAATGCAAAAACCTAACATAAACAAAACATAGATAATACAATTCAAATCCTTAACCCCAACCCTAAACCCAAAAAAAAACACAACCTAAAACCTAACTGTAACCCTAACATAACCTAACCCTAACCATACCATAAACCCTAAACCCCAAACCAAAATACAAAAATACAAAAAATGAACACTAAACCATTGATTATTAAACTCAAATCTAACGTAAACAAAAATCAAATACCAAACCCAACATAAATACTAAACCATAAGTTTTCAAACCTCAAATGCTAAACCCTGAACCATAAAAACCTATAAAAATAACAATATCCCTAACCCTTATCCTAACCTAAATCCTAAACTCTAACCCTATGTCCAACAAAAATAATAAATAAAACTAAACCTAGTCCAAAATAGAACCCCAAACATTATATAGTAGACCATAGATTTTATTTCCCAAATCCTAAACCACACCCTAAAACTAAAAAAAACTAAACACTAACCCTAACCTTAACACAACCTAACCCTACCTTATCCTTATCCTAACCCTAACCCATTAACTCGAACCCCAAGCCCAAAATACCAAACTCAAACATTAAAAAATAAACCATTTATTTTAAAAAATAAAATCTAAACCCCAAAACCTAAAACTTAAAAAAACCTAAACCTAACCCTACCCTAATCTAAACCCTTACCCTAACCCTAAATCTAAACCCTAACCATATTCCAAAAAAAAACTTAATAAATAAAACCCTAGTCCAACATTCGAACACCCAAACATTATACAGTAAGACCATAGATTTTAATCCTCAAATCCTAAATCACAAACCCTAAAACCCTAAAAAACTAAATACTAACCCTAACTTAACATAAACCCTAACCCTAACTTATCCCTTATCCTAACCTTAACCCATTAACCGAACCCCAAGCCCAAAATACCAAAACCAAACATTAAAAAATAAACCATTGATTTTAAAATAAAAATCCTAAACCCCAAAACCTAAAACCTAAAAAAAACCTAACCTAACCCTAAACCATAATACTAACCCTTACCCTAACCCTATATCCTAAACTAACACTATGTCCAAAAAAAAATTTAATAATAAACGTAAAACCCTAGTCCAAAGTACGAACACACCAAACTTTATATAGTAGACCATAGAATTTAATCCTCAAATCCTAAAACACAACCCTAAAATTTAAAAAATAAAAAAATCTAACCCTAACCTTAACCAAACCTAACTCTAACCTTAACCTAATCCTAACCCAACCCATTAACCCAAACCCCAACCAAAAATACAAAACCCAAACATTAAAAATGAAACCATAGATTTTAAACCAAAAATCCTAAATCCCAAACACTAAAACCTAAAGAAACCCTAAACCCTACCCTAACCCTAATCTCTAACACAAACCCAAACCTAACCCTATCTTAACCCTAACCCTAAACATTAAACCATACCCAAAGCACAAATTACCAAAAGCCTAACATTAAACACCATACTCATAGATATTAATCAAATACTTAACCCCAAACCCTAATATTTAAAATTAAAAAGAAAACTAAACCCTAACACTAACCCAAACACTAACATTAAGCCTAATCCTAACCCTACCATAAACTCTAAATACCAGCCAAAGACACAAATCCAAACATTAACACTAAAAAATAGATTTTAAACCTCAAATCCTAAAGCACAAACCCTAAACCTAAAAATAAAACATAAAACCTAAC
>CM040629.1:46566410-46669989 GCA_022817965.1 Solanum lycopersicoides | reverse complement strand
ACAACTTCAAATACTTAACCCAAACCCTAATATTTAAAATTAAAAAGAACCTAAACCCTACACTAACCCACTTTGGGCTTGGTATTTAGAGTTTATGGTAGGGTTAGGGTTAGGGTTATGTTAGGGTTAGGATTAGTTTAGGGTTTAGGTTCTTTTTTGTTTTATATTTAGGGTTTGGGGTTAAGTATTTGAGTTGTAATATCTATGGTATGGTGTTTAATGTTAGGATTTTTGTAATTTGGGCTTTAGGTTTGTGTATAGGTTTAGGGTTAGAGTTAAGGATAGTGTTAGGGATAGGGTTAGATTAGTGTTTAGATTTTTTTTATGTTTTAGGTTTTGGGGTTTAGAATTTTTGGTTTAAAATGTATGGTTTATTTTTTAATGTTTGGGTTTTAGTATTTTGGGCTTGGGGTTTCAGGTTAATGGGTTAGGGTTTGGATTAGGGTTAAGGTTAGGGTTAGGGTTTGGGTTAAGGTTAGGTTAGATTTTTATTTTATTTTTAGGTTTTAGGGTTTGTGGTTAGGATTTGAGGATTAAAATCCATGGTCTACTATATAATTGGTGTTCGTATTTTGGACTAGGGTTTTGGTTTTATTATTAATTTTTTTGGACATAGGGTTAGGGTTTAGGATTTAGGGTTAGGGTAAGGGTTAGGATTATGGTTAGGGATTTAGTTTTTTTTTTTGTTTTTATGGTTCAGGTTTAGCATTTGAGGTTTGAAATCTATGGTTTAGTATTTAATATTTGGGTTTGGGTATTTTGAGTTTTTGTTTAGGGTTTAGGATTTGAGGTCTAATATCAATGGTTTATTGTTTATTTTTTGGATTTTGGTATTTTGGTTTGGGGTTTAGGGTTTATGGTAGGGATAGGATTAGGGTTATGGTTATGGTTTAGTTTTTTATTTTTTTTGGGTTTTAGGGTTTGGTTTAGGATTTGAGTTGTATTATCTATTGTTAGTGTTTAATGTTAGAGTTTTGGCATTTTGAGCTCGATTATTTTTTTTTTTCTAATCAAAGCATTTAGTGTCTTATAATGTTGTTTGCAACAAATTTTAAACATATGAAAAATAAATAAATCATACAAATAAAATATGAAGAAATATAATTTTATTCATCAAGATAGATTGCGAATACAATTCTGTTGATCCCTTGATTCTACTCTCCTAAGATTTATCCATGATTCGAGGATCGTTAGTGGCGTATTTCTCGAACTAGGATTATTTATATTTGACCTCTTTATATGAATAATCCATCAGTTTGCGGAGTATTCGAGATCTTGATCTCTTTATGGAATTTCTGAGATGAGCTCGAAGTTTAGGGTTTAAGGTTTAGGTTTTAGGGTTAGGGTTAAGGATAGGGTTAGGATTATGGTTTTTTATAGGGATAAGTCTAGGCTTAGGGTTAAAGTTTTTTTTTATGTGTTTTAGGTTTTGTGGTTTAGGATTTTTTGTTTAAAATCTATTGTGTAGTGTTTAATGTTTGGAATTTTGTATTTTGGGCTTGGTATGTAGAGTTTATGGTAGGGTTAGGGTTAGGGTTAATGTTAGGGTTTGGGTTAGTGTTAGGGTTTAGGTTGTTTTTTATTTTAAATTTTAGGGTTTGGGGTTAAGTATTTGAGTTGTAATATCTATGGTATGGTGTTTAATGTTAGGGTTTTGGTAATTTGGGCTTTGGGTTTATGGTATAGGGTTTAGGGTTATGGTTAAGGATAGGGTTAGGATTTGGGTTCGTGTTAGGGATAGGGTTATGGTTAGGGTTTAGGTTTTTTTTATGTTTTAGGTTTTGGGTTTAGGATTTTTTGTTTAAAATTTATGGTTTATTTTTTAATATTTGGGTTTTGATATTTTGGGCTTGGGGTTTCGGGTTAATGGGTTAGGGTTAGGAATAGGATTAAGCTTAGGGTTAGGGTTTGGGTTAAGGTTAGGGTTAGAGTTTAGTTTTTTTTTTTTTAGGTTTTAGGGTTTGTGGTTTAGGATTTGAGGTTTAAAATCTATGGTTTAGTGTTTAATGTTTGGTTTTCTTATTTTGACTTAGGGTTTTATTTTGATTTATTTTTTTTTTTTGGACTAGGGTTAAGGGTTTAGAGTTAGGGTTAGGGTGTAGGTTTTTTTAGCTTTTATGGTTCAGGGTTTAGCATTTGAGAAATAAAATCTATAGTTTAGAATTTATTGTTTGGGTTTTTGTATTTTGAAGCTTAGGGTTTCGGGTTTATGGTTATGGTTATGGTTAGGGGTAAGTTAGGTTAGATTTTGTTTTTTTAGGTTTTTGGGTTTAGGGTGTCACGACTGGAATCTAGACCCCAGACGAGAACGGCATCGTTGACCTCTCAGAGGTCGCAGACAAGCCTACTTACGTCATTCTTACTTTACATAGGTTAATTTTAGCGGAAAATTTGAAACTTTTTGTTTCCTAACATACTTATAAAACCATTCTCATTAATACGTAATTGTTCACCATCAACCATCTAACATTAAGAGATAAGCAACTGAAAGAAATAGATCAATTTTTATTAAGTGTATAATTGCCAAAATGGCACTAATACATAGTCTGAATAAAAACAGGAAAGAAACGCTAGTGGAACATGCTCCACTAGCTCAACTCTAAATCTAAGTTAGAATATAAAACAGTAGCATCCTCGAAAGCATGAGGACCTACCAACTCCGGATGAATGTTGGACATCCGGATAACTGCAACGATGATCCTGTAGCTCTATCGTCCACCTGTGCCTGCACCTAAAATAGTAGAGTTTGTATAGGGTTAGTACACACTTGTACTAAGTATGGGTATATGCAAGCACACACCAAGGACATGCATGAGAAAAGATAGCTCTTTCCTAACAACATGATTATTGGAAGTCAAGTCAGTGGACTTGCCAAATTAAGATTAGGAAAGTTTCCAAATTTGGATTAGGAAAGTCAATGAGCTTTCCAAATTTGGATTAGGAAAGTCAGTGAGCTTTCCAGATTTGGAATAGAAAGTTATGCCATGAGAATAACATACATCATCATACTTTTCACATTTGCACACAACACATAACATTTACACATAGCACATATCATATAGCATACAACACCTTTTGCATGTAGCACATAACTTCTTTAATGTCATTCATTCATATGCCATGAGACCTTGGAATCATGGACTTACATTAAGACTCCCAGAAATGAGGGCTCAACAGATGGGACCTCAACTAGGGAGTCTTCATTAGCAAACACAGAGTCTGCTTCGTTCATTCATACGTACTCCATTTCATTTCATTCATAGGCCAGTGTAAACACCAGCTATACCTAGGATGTAGTTTAAGACTTTCATTAGGTTCGTTGTGCAATGACCAAGAATGACCTAATGTCATTACTTGAATCTAACTCACCTTTTGATTATCCTATCCTAACACTTTGGTATCATTCATTTCATTATGTGCATCATTTGAGGCTGGCCTCATTCATTCATTGGGAACTTTAACTTTAACCGACATAGATCATGTGAGCATCATGAAATCCAGTGTCTCCCCCACACCGAAAAGAGGTGGAATCACCGGCCAAGTGACCCAAAACATGCTAGCGTACATGGGAATCGAACCCCGCCAGATCCCTATATTGGCAGTATAGGTTCGAAGACTAGGAGATACAAGGAGACCCATACCCGGCATGCCGGACAGTCTCATCTCATGAGAGTTACGTGAACCTCCGCCCTTCCCGAAAGAAGGCATCACCGCTCATAGCTAGTCTATCGGTGCTTAGTATAAAGTTCCATTACATTCATCTTATACGTTATGGAAGCTGGCTTCTAGTATGAGGACATCATAGCTCATTAGATGATTTCTCATCTCATCATTAGTATTAAGTGTGTTAAGCTCAATACTTTCATTAGAGTGTTCATAGAGACTGGTCTCTTCATTATTTTACACTCCCATAGGTGAGTACGTTTTGGTTACATTTACTTAGGCTCGTTTGAGATTGCTCTCATCTTTTATATTAGCCTCATATCTTGTTGTCACCACATTCATTAACATTAGCACATTTGCTCTTCATAATTACTCACCCCTTTATACGTGAATGTTCACTTCATCATATGCCAATGCAGTTGGCCATTTAGTGTGTTTTACACTTTTACTTAACCCTTCTAGGGTTTTATCATTTCATTTTTCATTTCATCATTTCATTGTTCATTTCGTCATTTCATTGTTCATTTCATCATATCATTGTTCATTTCATCATTTCATTGTTCATTTCATCATTTCATTGTTCATTTCATCATTTCATTGTTCATTTCATCATTTCATTGTTCATTTCATCATATGCCAATGCACTTGGCCATTTAGTGTATTTACACTCATACTTAACCCTTCTAGGGTTTCATCATTTCATTACATCCATCTTAGGATCACTTACTTTTAAACGTATGTTAGACTTATATGTCCATACATACAAGCCATGAGGCTTCATTCATATATCGTCTAAGTGATTCATATCTTCCTTAGATTATGTCATACAAGACTTATGCATCTTGTATGTATGCCAAGATCTCGATTTCGATCTAAGTAGGTGGCATTATTCTTGAACATTTAATTCACGTATGACTTATGTATCAATACGGAATTTGGGGCAAGGGAACCCTATTTCGAATCCCTTGGACAACACTTAATCTTATTTTAAACTTGATAATTGCCTTTTTCAGATTTGGGAGACCCTAGTTCGATTCCCATCAACCTCATAACATTTCCTTTCTTTTTCTCATCTCCTTTTTCTTTTAAGTCAAGGAGGTTGTGGGTTCAATCCTCCACAAGCTCATTATTTTTATTTTTATTTATCTCTTAACTTTCTCACCTATCCAATAGGTTGTGGGTTCGATCCCCACTCTCCACATTTATTTTCTCCTTTATTTTTCTACTAACTCTCTCATCCATTCAAGAGGTTGTGGGTTCAATCCCCACTCACACATCTATTTTTCCTTGCATTTTTCTCACGAAATTTTTATGAAATTTTCATTTAGTGAGGTCATGGGTTCAATCCCCAATGACCTCACATTTTAAAAAAAATTTAAACGAAGCTCATTTTCTTAAAAATTGGCCGAGACTACAATTTCCAGCAGGCTGGAAATTTAGTCTCTTCCAATCCATTTTTGTCTTAATCGTTTGTTGATTTTCTTGTAGCTTTCATGTAATGATGTCTTGGGATTCAATCCTTAGTGATTTCATTTATTTTACATTCATTTTTCATTGCATTTTGTACCACTTTGTTTGGCCGAACCCAACCTACCAAATGCTGGAAATTTGTTCACTATTTTCAGCTTCTTTTTACCATCATTCATACGTTAATTCTTAAGGCATTTCGTGGATCATTTGGTGCATCTTTAAGTGTAATCTTTTTATGATTATATTCAGCCAAGAATTACCATTACATCCAGCAACATTACACCACTTTTACACCTCATGAATACACAAACATTCGCACATAAAATTCAACCATAAAAACATATCATTTTTCACATACTTTCGGTTGACATGACTTAACATGCTTACAATTCCAAACACATAATCATGAACACATTATCACGAAAATCACACTTCATACTTAAACTACCAGCAAACATACCCAACCTATGATTCATTGGGAGCTAGTGACAGGGACACGCAACGGGAACAATCCTAGTTTTCGGATTAGAATTTACTGAATCTTAAGGGGTCTCTTGGGAAAGGGGCCAAGAGAGAAGAAAACCCATATCTTTTATGTAGTTCAAACCTTGACTTGATGCCCAAAACTTTCTCCAAAAATCACGTCCAAATCCCCTCAACTTCAACACCAATTCGACGGAATAATCCTCCCTCTTGCGTAACGTTTTTGATTAGTTGTTTGTTTGTAATTTTCGTTGTGAGTTCTTAAAATATGAAGAACTTTGGTTTACCTACTGTTTTTGAAGTTATTTTGGCATAGAAAAACGTGAATGAGAGAATGGGAGAGTTTGAGCGTGAGAGTTGAGAGATAGACGTGAGAGAGTGAGAGTCATATTAGGCTTAGGAGTCTAGTTTAAGACTTAGTCAAATAAGGTTTAGTTAATTAATAAAAATCTGTTTTTTTATTATTTTAAATCAGCTAATGAATAATAATTATTAATTAATTTCATTAATTTAATAGCTTAAATAAAAATCATATAAATTCATTGCTTCCACCTAGGTTCGAACCCGGGTGGAGCAAGACTTAACTTCAAGAGCTCCATTTCGTCTCTCTCTCCCCAATTTGCCCCTCCACCTTATTAAATAATTAATGAAATATATATTTAGGGTAATTACGATATTACCCTTAGCCTGGTAAAAGACTATTTTACCCCTAGACCCTCAAAACTTAAGATTTCCTCTCTTTAAGTCCGGTAAAGACTCCTTCGAGTAAATCTTCGTATTCGAGAGCCCTACATGGTTGGTCCCAAACTTTACTAGATCAACTAACTCCCAAAGTTAGTTGGATTGGCTGTACCAAGGGTTCCGAGGTCTGGTTCTACGCGCATCAATCCGTGTGAACCCTGGTCTAATCGTAGGCACTCTTGGCACATTAAGCATTACCTAGCATATCTATTTTTAGGGTTGTTACATAGGGTTTAGGATTTGAGGTTTAATATCATTTGTTTAGAGTTTAATGTTTGGGTTTTGATATTTTGGGCATGGGGTTTAGGGTTTATGGTACCATTAGGGTTAGGGTTAATTTTACGATTAGGGTTAGGGTTTAGGTTGCTTTTTAGGTTTTAGGCTTTGGGGTTAAGGATTTGAGTTGTAATATCTATATTTTAGTGTTTAATGTCAGGGTTTTGGTATATGGGGCTTTTAGTTTAGGGTTTAGGGTTAGGGTTAAGGATAGGGTTAGGGTCAGGGTTCATTTTAGGGATAGGGTTAGGGCTAGGGTTTAGGTTTTCTTTTAGGTTTTAGGTTTTGGGGATTAGGATTTTTGGTTGAAAATATGTTTTTTATTGTTCATTGTTTGGGTTTTGGTATTTTGGGCTTGGGGTTTCAGGTTAATGGTATAGGGTTAGGGTTAATGTTAGGGTTAGGGTTACGGTTTGGTTTTGGGATTGGGTTAGGGTTTAGGTTTTTTGTTTAGGTTTTAGGGTTTGGTGTTTAGGATTTGAGGTTTAAAATCTATGGTTTAGTGTTTAGCATTTTTTTTTAATTATTTGAATGACCCTTGTGGTGGGTCAAGGGTTGAGCAACACCCCCATTCTTTATCATTTGACAAAATAAAATATGTACATAGAGGGGGGCTATACCTTACCTCTAACCTATGATGGATAATTTAGCCTTCCTACTAAGGTTAGCCAAATATCCTTACATTATGATTGTATTCTAAAACTATAATTCTAAAATACTTTAAACAAGGGAGACTGTCCCCTTACAAAGAGATTCTATTTAAACTTAACCTTATGCTAACCTTCTATATAAAATATAACATAGAACATTAGAATAAGTTCCTTAAAAATGATTAACTAAAACAATATGAATTAGTCTTAGAATCATGGAGGCTGTTTAATCTTTCTTAGTTTCCTTCTTCTAAAAGTTTGCATTCGTATTTTCTCCAATAAGTAGCTTCCTCTAATTGCTCCAAATAGTTGTTGTAATGTGTAATAATGTTGGATGATATCATTGCTGTGGCTCCATTTAGCTAGTAAGTCTGCAGTGTTGTTGGCTTCCCTGTAAACATGTTTACATTGAAAAACTTCCAGTTTGCTGCCTACTTCTTGAATCTGTTGGACAGCTTGTCTACATCTCCATGGAATATTAATTGTATTAGTGATCCATTTCTTCAATAATTCTGAATCCACCTCCAATACGATACGTTTGTATCCATATGTTGTTCACACCAATTGAGTCCATGAAGTGCAGCTTTAATCTCTTCAATATTGTTAGTTCCAAAACCAAGTGGAATAGCAAAAGCATATACCATTTTACCTTGATAATCTCTTAATATTCCAATTCCCCTATTTTACCTGAGTTGTGCAATGCACTACCATCTGTGTTTAACTTGAATATACCTACTTCAGGCTTCTCCCATCTTACCATGGTAACCTTAAACTGTTGCTTACAGTGATCAACACAGTTGATCAAACTGTCCCAGTTAGGCTGCCATGGTATGGTAGGAAAGGCTACTGTCAATTCCTGCATAGTATCTTTGAAAATTGAATATTGTATTCTTTGTACACTTGATGTTTTGCCCCCATATTTAACAGCACACCTGTTTTTCCACAAATTCCAACAAATAAAATTAGGTAACACTTGAAGAAACAATTTATGTACCTCATTATGCCCTGGCAGACTTCTCCAATACATTAACATGCTCCTCAAGTGTGTATTGCAGTGTTCTGCACCAACCTGTGCAGCATGGACTTTCCAAACATATTTAGCAACATTTCCTGTAACTAATATATGTTCAATATCATCATTTCCTTTTCTGTGGCAGCAATACCACTCAGAGGCATCTCTACCAAATTTAAGAAGGCTTTCATTAGTTGGTAACTTCTTCCTCAAAGCTCTCCAAATCAATAAGGATAGTTTGAAAGGAATATATTTATGCCAAACAATCTTATTAATAGGATCCTTAAGTTTTTTCTTTCTAATTACCTCCCAAGCTGTGCCTACTGTGAATTACCCATTCTCCTGACGAATCCAGATAGCGTGTCTGTTACCCTCTCTTTATAATGTATACTAATGTTGAGTATAATAGGCACCAACATTGGAGGAACCTGCTGCGTAATCTCCCTTTCTTTCCACTTACCATTTTCTAAAAATTCTGAAACTAACACATTATTTAAGCTTGACACATTGTCACAATACTTAGCGAATGCACCATCACCTATCCAATTATCCCACCCAAAACTACAAGTCCCTGATTGAATATTCCAACTAATATGGTTTTCTACTTCCTATCTATTGCGAGTAAGATATCTCCAAACCAATGAATCCCCCGTATCATATTTCTTGGCTACATAATTAGCTCTTTGAAATATTTTGATTTAAAAAATTGACTCCGCAAAGACTGCTTAGTTCTAAACTCCCACCACTGTTTATATTGAAAAGATGTACAAATATCATCTAGTAATCTCACTCTAATGCCCCCCTCCTCAGTAGGATAAGCCAAAGTTTCCCAAGAAGCCCAATGATACTTCTTCCTTTCTTTATCACTACCCAAAAGAAATCAGCAATGACTCTTTCAATGTATTTGAGAGTAGTCTTGGGAGGAGATATAACTGCTAAAATGTGTATGGGAATGGACTATAAAACATGTTTTACTAGAGTGATTTTACCCCCAAAACTTAGAATTTTAGAATGCCAGGAAGAAATTTTTTTTATCACCTTATCCACTAAGTCTGAATAATAAATGATTCTTTGACCCCCAATATATAAAGGACAACCTAGATATATTATAGGACTATGTTTCATACTAAAACCAGTTTCTTGTTTAATAATGTCTATGATATCTTGTTTAGTATTTGTAGTTACCATGAAATAGCTTTTGTCCTTGTTCAATTTTTGATCAGACACCCTTTCATAAGCATCTATAGTTTTCATAATTAGTTGTAAAGATCTTCTATCAGTGGAGGTAAATATGATTATATCATCCGCAAAACTTAAGTGATTAATTTGTGGCCCTCTACCCTCCATATGAAAACCCCTATACAACTGATCACTATACAGAAGATTGAGCTGTCTTGAAAGGATTTCAGCACCTAAAATAAAAAGGGCTAGAGACAAAGGATCCCCTTATTTAAGACCTCTAGTTGAGTGAAAAAAACCATGTCTTTTGCAATTAATGACTATGGAATACCAATTATTACTCATGATTGTCCATACCCTATCAATGAATACTTCCCCAAAACCCATCTTCCTCAAAACTAGACAAGTATAAGCCCATGAAACCCTATCATAAGCTTTGAACATATCTAATTTGATAACCACATTATCACCCTCATTGGGAAGTTTGATACCATGAATAATTTCTTGAGCCAACATAATATTTTCAGAAATACTCCTACCTTTTACAAAACTAGACTGATTGTCTGATATAATAGTACAAAGTATTGGGGCTAGTATAGTACTCATAATCTTAGAAATGATCTTATTGGTAAAATTACTAAGACTAATAGGCCTAAAGTCCTTAAGGTTGTTAGGGTGATCTACTTTATGAAGAAGGATTAGACAAGCATGAGTCATATATTTAGGCATATTATAATCACTAAACAAAGATTGTACAGCAGCAAGAAGATCATCTTTAATGATATCAAAACATACTTGATAATATTTGCCCCCAATACCATCTGGACCAGGGGCAGAATGTGGGTTCATTTGCATTACTACACTTCTCAATTCATCCAAAGTAGGTATACTTTCCAACTGAGAATATTGCTAAGGAGTAACTACATTAGGAACACACTGTAAAATATGCTCCATTATTTTCTGTGTTTTACCAGTGAAAATCTGTTGATAATACTCACAAGCTTCTCTTGCTATATTGTCATCCCCTTGTATCCACTCACCACTGTCAGTCACTATCTTATGTATAAACATTCTTTTTCTTTCTCCTTTTATTACTGCATGAAAGTATTTTGAATTAACATCTCCTTCTTTTAACCAATGAAGTTGAGTTTTTTGTTGAAGTATTGCATACTCAAGTTTCAAGTACCTTATATATTGTGCATTAGTAGCATGCAAATTTTCTCTATTCTCCCTACTGTTATCATTAAGAATAGTCTCTTGAGCACTCCTAACTAACTCTTCATAATGCTTAACTGTTGCAAAAATATCACAATATTCTTTCCTTGACCAATTCCTTAAAGTAGTTGTTAATCTCCTCATTTTTGTATGTAAAATCCACATAGGATTGCCTACAACCTTTCTTTTCCAACAATTTTCCACAGTATGTAAAAAAGAAGAATTCTCAGTCCAACAATTTAGGAACTTAAAATATTTAATCACATATTCCTGTCTATCACTCATTTCCATCAGTAAAGGACAATGATCAGATCCTAGTGAAGGAAGATGAGTGATATTAGTCTGAGGCATCCTCTCCAGCCATTTATCATTTAGCAAGCCCCTATCAAGCCTCTTCCAAATTCTAGCTCCATCCTCTCTATGATTGCACCAAGTATATGGTTGTCCATTGTACCCTATTTAGCGTTTGGGTTTTCATATTTTGGGCTTGGTGCTTAGGGTTTATGGTAGAGTTAGGGTTATGATTTAAGTTATTTTTGGGTTTTAGGGTTTGGGGTTAAGAATTTGAGTTGTAATATCTATGGTTTAGTGTTCCATGTTTGGGTTTTAGTATTTTGGGTTTATGGTTTAGGGTTTAAGGTTTAAGATTAGGGTTAATGATAGGGTTAGGGTTAGGGTTAGGGATAGGGTTAGGTTATGGTTTATGTTTTTTTTAGGTTTTAGGTTTTGGGGTTTAGGATTTTTGGTTTAAAATCTATGATTTTGTATTTAATGTTTGGGTTTTGGTATTTTGGGCTTGGGGTTTCGGGTTAATAGTTTATGGTTAGGGTTAGTATTAAGATCTTGGTTAAGGTTTGGGCTAGGGTTAGGTTTAAGGTTTATTTTTTTAAGGTTTTAGGGTTTGTGATTTAGAATATGAGGTTTAAAATCTATTATTTAGTGTTTAATATTTGGGTTTTCGTATTTTGGACTTAGGTTTTTTTTTGGACTTAGGGTTTAGGGTTTAGGATTTAGGATTAGGGGGTGTTGATTTTTTTATGTTTTGTGGTTCAGGGTTTAGAATTTGAGGTTTACAATCTATGGTTTTGTATTTAATATTTCGGTTTTGGTATATTGGGCTTAGGGTTTTGGGATTATGGTTTAGGGTTAGGGTTAGGGTTTTAGATTTGAGGTTTAATATAAATGGTTTAGTATTAAATGTTTGGGTTTTTGAATTTTGGGCTTGCGGTTTATGGTTTATTGTAGGGTTAAGATTAGGGTTAATGTTAGAGTTAGGGTTAGGGTTTAGGTTTGTTTTTAGATTTTAGTGTTTGGTGTCACATCCGGGTTTAACCCCAGACGTAACCGGCGTCGTCGTCCTCTTTGAGGACTAAGACAAGCCTCTTAGCCTCGTCATGGCATTCATTGATTAAAAATGTGAAGGAATTTAAAACTTTTTGTCTATAACTACTCGGAGGTTTACATAGACCTTTACATACACATAATCGTATTTATATCAAGTATACATAGACTTGTTCATATACGAAGATTACATAGTCTTCTACTTTTATTTCACCCATTTATACAGTAAAGAAATAATAGTCATAAAAGCCGTCTCATCTCATAAACCATGTATCAAAGGCAATAAATCTTGGGCATAGCCCTACATCAATAAAGGAAGCCACATATAGGCTATATACAACATCGTCTCAAATGAGTAAATGAGTCAAAACAGGACTATAGTAACTAAGTAACATAGGAGTAAGATGTCGGCAACACCCTCGGGAGAATGAGGACCTACCACTTGGATGGTAAGAGATCCAAGTCTTCCTTTCCAGCAATTCGAAGCAAGTTCAACGAACCGAACCTAAAATGTTTGGGAAAAGGGAAAACAATGGGGTTAGTACTCCACATGTACTAAGTATGGAACCACATATACAATTACCAATCAAATATACTTAGAAAAGGACATTTTAAGAAAAATCATTATAAAACATGTATACGAGTGAAGCATAGCAAAGCAAAGCAAAACATACTAACTATAACCTTCATAAAGTCACAAGTACAATGATCAAGTAAATTCCCATGTCTCTTACTTAATCGAGTAACCTACCAAGACTACAATTAGCAGTTAACCTTACTTAATCTACTCTCCCATTTCATGAAAACATTCTTCTTCAACCAAAGACAACAATCTTATACTCATAAGCATGTTATTCAATGTACAAAGTCATTTACATCATATCACTACTTTACATACATAATATTGACCTCTCAAAGCTCCTATCAAGGCAAACTAGTGCAAGGCGTAGGTAGTGTCCCCTACCCCTACCTAGGCTATAGCCAAACTCCTCAAGTTACTTCGATTAGTCTATATCTTATTCATTCATTTTAGTTTAGGTAAACCTTGCCTTAACCGACATAGACCATATGAGCTAATGTGGAATCCGGTGTCATGAAACCTTACACCGATGGAAGGTGGTCTACCGGCCAAGGTAGAACCTAACGTAAACATAGCTATCTAGGTGGATCCACTAGCTAGTATCCTATGGTGGCAACATAGTTGATGGAGCTTGGGGAAAAGAACCATGGACATATCAACTCTACACCCTACATGGTTCATGAGGATATCCACCCCGTGAGGACCGTAGTGAACCCTACCTTTCCTTATATAAGAAAGTGTCACTCCCTCACATACGAGCTCACTCGGTGCTAAGCAAGGTCCCTTTATGGAAAAGACTTTACTCTTATAATAATCATAAATATGTATATACATATATAAATATCATAGGGCCTAGCCCTCATATAAATTCGTTTATCATAGCTCAATAAGAATTTTATGAGAAATAGTCCTTTCATTAACAATTCATATAGGTGAAGTTAGCCCTTGCACATTTTATCACAATAGGGCACATCTTTACATAACAACTTCCCTATATCATGTACTCCTAGGCAACTTCACAACCAACCTAAGCATTTCAATTCAATCATCATGCCAACGTATCACCTTAAACAAGGTATACTTCAACACAACATTATCACTTGATGACAATTAATCACAAGTTGAAGTAAGGATTAGGAAAATCAAGACTTACTAATACTTCTCCATAGTTCACCAATAAGGGCCTTACCATCAACCCATAGATCAACCCAATTCGGGGAATCATCCCAATGTAATTCAATAGCCAACATAAGAATTAATTTAAGAGAAACACTATACCACAATGCAATACAAAATCAAAGCTTGATAGCATGATATAAAACTCTATATTCTTACCCTAGATTCAATACTCAAGAAATAGGCATGAAGCACTTCAATTCACCACAATAGATTCATGATCGATGCAATAACAATCATTAAAGATGATTTAAACAATAATTAGATCAATTTCTTCAATCCAACCCAAATTCATATCAATCCCATACCTAGGGTTAAGGATTAGGATCATCACCCACAATCTAGACCAAACTACATCAATTCATCATAATCAAGTTGGATGAAACCCATATGAAACTCAACTTTTGGAAAATCTTTGAAGGAGCCCTTTGAGGAAAGAAGTCTCAAAGGTGAATTAGATCCCATACCTAATGATTTGATAACGTTTTGATGGTGATTTCGTTCTAAACCAGTCCCCAAAGATCCTCCCAAGCTATCCTCCAATGGAGTCTTCCAATAGAGAGAGAAAAGAGAGTGAAGGAAGAGAGTTTGTTTAGAGAATTATGTTTAGGCTAATGAGGGTTGGGGTATTCATAGTGGGGGCTTAAGTCACTTAATTAGTCTTCCTTAACACCCTAATTGCCCCTAAGACATTTAATAAAATAATTGAACTAAAAGCCTAATTTCCGAAAACATTACAGGCCCTCCACGACGACTCCCCATCGACGGGCCATCGTGGGCGTGACGGACTGCCCTCCCTCCGTCCTGCACGTCTGTCGTCTCGGTCAGAGACTGTGTAGGCAAGGGTTTCTGACCAAGAGACTAAGGATGACACGACGGTGGCCTCGACGCCCCATCGTGTCCATGACGCCCCATCATGGCATCCGTCGAGGCACATGCCACGAGGGTCCTCCTCGAGGACCCTTGGTTGGTCCTCGGGAAGTCGTACCCTGACCTTTCCATCATGAAACCATCCCGCACTATGTGTTACACCTATTGTTACAAACTTTTACTCAATTCCGACTCTTTAACTTGGTCAAACTAAAAGAACACTCTATCCCTTTAATGAACCAACTTTCCGGACGTCAATCCTTGAACGTTTTGGTTCTAAAACACCTCAATGACTCTATATATGCCTAATTTGGCTAAGAACAATGGTTTAGACCTTAAGGAGCCTGTTTAAGTCTTACCACATGACTTTGGGATTTCGAAATGTTACATTATCCCCCCTTAAGAACATTCGTCCCCGAATAACACTAAACACTCTTTAAATGATGGACTAGACTAAAGACTAGCAGCTCAACCAAGTCACAATATTCAATTAGCATGAATCATATCATTTCAATAAAACACTTCAAAACATGAATTTATCACACATATGCTCAAAGTTTCCTCATGAGATACTTTCTACTCACAACACACATGAGCTCAATCATTTGATACACAAGTCCAATAGCACAAAGTTCATCTTATCAATATGCTTAATATAACATTCACAAGGATTCACTATATCACAATACACGACTTGACTCAAATATGCAAGAAGCAAGAAAAATTTCAAATTTATTTAAGACCACTTTACAGTGACTCCATTGTGAAGTCTCAAAAACTAGGATTTTTGAAGAAACTTCACCAAAACATCAAGGATACACAATGTCTATCATATTTATATCATTAGAGAGAATGACTAACCTTAATCATAAAAAAGATAAGGATAACGGGTTTTCATGTCGGCCTCGGCCTCCCATGTTGCACCCTCAACTAGGTGGTTCTTCCATAACACTTTTACGGAAACCACCTCCTTGTTCCTCAACGTTTTCACTTGCCTATCAAGGATTTGAACCGGAGCATCCTCATAGGAGAGATTATCCTTGACTCCAAGACCTTCAACATGAAGAATAGACTCAGGATCCCCGATACACTTCTTCAACATAGAGACATTGAAAACCGGATGAACCAAAGCTAAATCGTTAGGTAGTTTTAAGCGATAGGCAACTTTACCAATCCTTTCCAAAATCTCATAGGGACCCACATAACGAGGGCTCAACTTTCCTTTCTTGCCAAATCTTACCACTCCCTTCATAGGTGAAATTTTCAAATACACCTTGTCATCCTCTTCAAACTCCAAATCCATCCTTCTATTATCGGCATAGGACTTTTGTCGACTATAGGCTGTTTGCAACCTATTTCTTATGATATGCACATTCTCCAATGTCTTATAAATCAAGTCGGGACCAAAGATCGATGGTTGACCAACTTCAAACCATCCTATAGGAGACCTACACCTCCTACCATACAAGGCTTCATAGGGAGCCATGGAGATGGACGAATGAAAACTATTATTATACGCAAATTCCACCAACGGCAAATGCTTATCCAACTTCCTTTAAAATCAATAATGCAAGCTCTAAGCATATCTTCAAGGGTTTTAATTGTGCGTTCCGCTTGACCATCCGTTTGAGAATGAAAGGCGGTACTCAATTTCACTTTAGTACCCAAACCTTTTTGAAAAGACTTTTAAAATCTAGATGTGAATTGTGCACCCCGATCCAAAATGATGGATAACGGAATACCATGGCGACAGACAATCTCATCTATGAAGATCTTTGCATAATCCTCCGCCGAATACGTGGATTTGACGGGAATAAAATGAGCGGACTTAGTCAATCTATCAACAATCACCCATATAGAATCATATGACTTTTGAGTCTGAGGCAACCCTACCAAAAAGTCCATATTAATGTCTTCCCACTTCCAAGTAGGAATTTGGATCTCTTGTAGTAAGCCACCCGGCTTTTGATGTTCCACCTTCACTTGTTGGCAATTTGGACACTTAGCAACAAATTCCGCTATGTCCTTCTTCAAACCTTCCCACCAATATATTTCTCGAAGGTCATGATACATCTTAGTAGAACCCGGATGGATGGAATAGTGGGATCCATGGGCTTCTTCAAGGATCCGATCCCTCAATCCATCAACATCAGGAACACATAACCTCCCTTGTCCTCAACACACCATCTCCTCCTAAGGAGAAAGACTTCACCTCAACCACCAATGTTGATTCAGAGCTATGATGAACCGTGGCACCTCCATTTAGAGAACTCTCCAACCGCACCCCTAATCTAGCAAATATGAACATCCTTTACTAGATTTTCTTGTCTCCATCTATATGAGACACACTACCCATAGTCATACGGCTTAGAGCATCCGCCACCACATTGGCCTTGCCGGGATGATATAGGACACTCATATCATAATCTTTCAACAATTCTAACCACCTTCTTTGTCGGAGATTCAACTCTTTTTGAGTAAACACATATTGAAGACTCTTATGATCGGTGAAAACATCTACATGAACACCATACAAGTAATGTCTCCATATTTTCAAAGCAAACACTACGGCCGCTAACTCAAGGTCATGGTGGGTAATTTCTCTCATGCACCTTAAGTTGCCTGAAGCATAGGCAATCACCTTCCCATTTGCATAAGCACACACCCCAAACCTATGCGGGATGCATCACAATACACAACGAACCCTTTAGAACCTTCCGGTAAGGTTAACACCGGAGCAGAAGTAAGCCTATCTTTCAATAATTGGAAACTCTTCTCGCAGGCCTCCGACCACTCAAACTTTTTACCCTTTTGAGTTAATGAAGTCAATGGAGATGCAATGGATGAAAAACCTTCTACAAACCTTCGATAATAGCCTGCTAGACCCAAGAAACTCCTAATGTCAGTTGGGGTCAAGGGTCTAGGCCAGTTTCTTACCGCATCAGTTTTCCTTGGGTCTACCTCAACTCCCTCACTAGAGATGATGTGCCAAGAAAACGCACCGACCTCAACCAAAACTCACACTTGCTATACTTGGCGAACAATTTATGCTCTTTAAGGTTTGCAATACCACCCTTAGATGACCCATGTGATCAACCTCATTCTTCGAATACACCAAGATATCATCGATAAATACAATAACGAAATGCATCAAGGTAACTTCGAAACACTCTATTCATTAGGTCCATAAACGCCGCCGGAGCATTTGTGAGACCAAAGGACATAACCACGAACTCATAATGCCCATACCGAGTCCGAAAGGCCGTCTTTGGAATATCTTCATTTCTCACCCTAAGCTGGTGATACCCTGACCTCAAGTCAATTTTGGAGAAGTAACTCGCTCCTTGGAGTTGATCAAATAAATCATCAATCCGAGGAAGAGGATACTTGTTCTTGATAGTAACCTTGTTGAGTTGCGGTAGTCAATACACATTCTCACGGACCCATCCTTCTTTTTCACGAACAAAACCGGAGCACCCATGGAGAAATGGTACGCATTAGGGTTAGGGTTTAATTTTACGATTAGGGTTAGGGTTAGGTGGCTTTTAAGGTTTTAAGGGCCTTTTGGGGTTAAGGATTTGAGTTGTAATTCTATATTTTAGTGGGTGTTAATGTGCAGGGTTTTGGTATACTGAGGGCTTTGTAAGTTTAGGGTTTAGGGTTAGGGGTTAAGGATAGGGTTAGGGTCAGGGTTCATTTTAGGGATAGGGTTAGGGCTAGGGTTTAGTTTTACTTTTAGGTTTTTAGGGTTTTGGGATTAGGATGTTTTGGTTTAAAATATGTTTTTTATTGTTCAAATTGTTTGGGTTTTGGTATTTTGGGCTTGCGGGTTTCAGGTTAATGGTGATAGGGTTAGGCGTTAATGTTAGGGTTTGGGTTACGGTTTGGGTTTTGGATTGGGTTAAGGGTTTAGGTTTTTTGTTTAGCGTTTTAGGGTTTGTGTTTTAGGATTTTGAGGTTGTAAAAATCGTATGGTTTAGTGTTTAACATTTTTTTTTAATTATTTGAATGACGGCCTTGTGGTGGGTCCATAAGGGTTGAGGCAAACACCCCCATTCTTATCATTTTGACAAAATAAATATGTACATAGAGGGGGGGCTATACCTTACCTCTAACCTATGATGGATAATTTAGCCTTCCTACTAAGGTTAGCCAAATATCCTTACATTTATGATTGTAGTTCTAAAACTATAATTCTACAAATAGCTAAACAAGGGAGACTGTCCGCCTTACAACAGGAGATTCTAATTTAAACTTAACCTTTATGCTAACCTTCTATATAAAATTATAACATAGAACATTAAGATAAGTTCCTTAAAAATGGTTAAGCTAGGAAAAATATGAAATTGAGTCTTGAATCCATGTTGAGGGCTGGTTTAATCTTTCTTAGTTTCCTTCTTCTAAAAGTTTGCATTAGTATTTTCTCCAATAAGTAGGGCTGTCTCTAAATTGCTTCCAAATAAGTTGTTGTAATGTTTGGTAATAATGTTGGGATGAGGATCAATTGTTGTGGCTCCATTTAGCTAGTAAGTCAGCAGTGTTTTGTTGGCTTTCGCTTGTAAAGACATGTTTACTTGAAAAACTTTCCAGTTTGCTGCCTACTTCGTTGAATCTGTGTGACAGGCTTGTCTACATGCTCCAGGAATATTAATTGTATTAGTGATCCATTTCCTACGCCTCAATAATTCTGAATCCACCTCCAATAATGATAGCGGTTTTGTATCCATATGTTGTTCACACAATTTGAGTCCATGGAAGTGCAGCTTAATCTCTGGCAATATGTGTTAGGTCCAAAACAAGTGGAATAGCAAAAGCATATACGCGATTGTTACCTGTGATAATCTCTTAATATTCCAATTCCCCTATTTTACGCGTGAGTTGGTGCAAGTGGCACTAGCCATCTGTGTTTAACTTGAATATACCATACTTCAGGGCTTGCTCGCCATGCTTAGCCATGGTAACAGCTTAAACTGTTTGCTGGCTTAACAGTGATCAACACAGTTGTGATCAACTGTCCCAGTTAGGCTGCCATGGTAGTGGTAGGAAAAGGGAATACTGTCATTCCTGCATAGTATCTTAGAAAAGTTGAATATTGTATTGCTTTGTAGCAACTTGATGTTTTGGCGCCCATATTTAACAGGGCACACGCTGTTTTTCCTACAAATTCAACAAATAAGAAATTAGGTAACCTTGAAGAAACAAATTTTAATGTACCCTCATTATGGCGCGCTGGCAGAACTGATCCAATTACATTAACATGCTCCTCAAGTGTGTATTGCAGTGTTCTGGCACCAAACCTGTGCAGCATGGACTTTCCAAACATATTTAGCAACATTTCCTGTAACTAATATATGTTCAATATCATGCATTTCTTTTCTGTGGCAGCAATACGCATACCAGCTCAGAAGCATCTCTACGAACATTTGAAGAAAGGCTTTCATTAGTGGTAACTTCTTCCCTCAAAAGCTCTCCAAATCAATAAGGATACGTTTGAAAGGAAGTGATATTTATGCCAAACATACTTATTAATGAGGATCCTTAAGTTTTTTCTTTCTAATTACCTCAAGCTGTGCCTCTGTGAATTACCCATATTCTCCTGACGAATCCGAGAATAGCGTGTCTGTTACCCCTCTCTTTATATTATACTATGTTGAAGTATAATAGGACCACCTGAACATTGAGGAACCTGCTGCGTAATGCTCCCTTTTCTTTCGCACTTACTCATTTTCCTAAAAAATTCTGAAACTAACACATTATTTAAGCTTGACACATTGTCACAATACTTAGCGAATGCAACATCACCTATGCGCAATTTATCCACCCAACTACAAGTCCCTGATTGAATATTCCAACTAATATGGTTTTCTACTTCCTATCTATTGCCGAGTAAGATATCTCCAACCAATGAATGCCCCCTGTACAATATTTCTTGGTACAATAATTAGCTAATTTGACAATATTTTTGATTTAAAAAATTGACTCCGCAAGAACCTGTTAGTTCCTAAAGAACTCCCACCAGCTGTTTATATTGAAAAGATGTACAAATATCATCTAGTAATCGTCACTCTAATGCCCCTCCTGCAGTAGGATAGAGCCAAAGTTTGCGCCAAGAAGCCCAATGGATACTTCTTCCTTTCTTTAATCACTACGCCTAAGAAGAAATCAAAGCAATGACTCCTTTTTTCAAATGTATTTGAGAAGTAGCTTGGGAGGAGATATAACTGCTAAATGTGTGATGGGAATGGACTATAAACAATGTTTTACTAGAGTGATTTTACCGCCCAAAACTGTTTAAAAAAAAAAAGAAATTTTAGAATGGCCAGGAAGAAATTTTTTTTATCAACCTTAATCCCACTAAGTCTGAATAATAAATGATTCTTTACCCCATTATAGAAGGACAACCTAATGATCATATTATGGGACTTATGTTCATACTAAAACCAGTTTCTTGTTTAATAAATGTCTATGATATCTTGTTAGTATTTGTAGTTACCATGGAAATAGCTTTCGTCCTTGTTCAAATTTTGAGGCAGATCACCTTTTCATAAGCATCTAATAGTTTTCAAAATAATTAGTGTAAAGATCTTTCTTGCAGTGGAGGTAAATATTGATTTATATCATCCGCAAAACTTAAGTGATTAATTGTGGCCCTCTACCCTCATATGAAAACCCCTATACAACTGATCACTGATAAAGAAGATTGAGCTGTCTTGAAAGATTTCAGCACCTAAATAAAAAACGGCTAGAGAACAAAGGATACCCTTATTTAAGACCTCTAGTTGAGTGAAAAAACCATGTCTTTTGCAATTAATGACTATGGAATACCAATTATTACTCATGATTGTCCATACCTATCAATGAATACTTCCCCAAAACCCATCTTCCTCAAAACTAAGACAAGTATAAGCCCATGAAACCTATCATAAGCCTTTGAACTATCTAATTTGATACCACATTATCACCCTCATTGGGAAGTTTGATACCATGAATAATTTCTTGAGCCAACATAATATTTTCAGAAATACTCCTACCTTTTACAAAACTAGACTGATTGTCTGATATAATAGTACAAAAGTATTGGGGCTAGTATAGTACTCATAATTTAGAAATGATCTTATTGGTAAAATTACTAAGACTAATAGGCCTAAAGTCCTTAAGGTTGTTAGGGTGATCTACTTTATGAAGAAGGATTAGACAAGCATGAGTCAATATTTAGGCATATTATAATCACTAAACAAAGATTGTACAGCAAGCAAGAAGATCATCTTTAATGATATCAAAACATACTTGATAATATTTGCCCCCAATACCATCTGGACCAGGGGCAGAATGTGGTTCATTTGCATTACAACACTTCTCAATTCATCCCAAAGTAGGTATACTTTCCCAACTGAAATATTGCTAAGGAGTAACTACATTAGGAACACACTGTAAAATATGCTCCATTATTTTCTGTGTTTTACAAGTGAAAATCTGTTGATAATACTCACAAGCTTCTCTTGCTATATTGTCATCCCTTGTATCCACTCACCACTGTCAGTCACTATCTTATGTATAAACATTCTATTTTCTTTCTCCTCTTATTACTGCATGAAAGTATTTTGAATTAATAACATCTCCTTCTTTTAACCAATGAAGTTGAGTTTTTTGTTGAAGTAGTTGCATACTCAAGTTTCAAGTACCTTATATATTGTGCATTAGTAGCATGCAAATTTTCTCTATTCTCCCTACTGTTATCATTAAGAATAGTCTCTTGAGCACTCCTAACTAACTCTTCATAATGCTTAACTGTTGCAAAAATATACAATATTCTTTCCTTGACCATTCCTTAAAGTAGTTGTTTAATCTCCTCATTTTTGTATGTAAAATCCACATAGGATTGCCTACAACCTTTCTTTTCCAACCAATTTTCCACAGGATGTAAAAAAGAAGAATTCTCAGTCCAACAATTTAGGAACTTAAAATATTTAATCACATATTCTGTCTATCACTCATTTCCATCAGTAAAGGACAATGATCAGATCCTAGTGAAGGAAATGAGTGATATTAGTCTGAGGATCCTCTCCAGCCATTTATCATTTAGGCAAAGCCCCTATCAAGCCTCTTCCAAATTCTAGCTCCATCCTCTCTATGATTGCACCAAGTATTATGGTTGTCCATTGTACCTATTTAGCGTTTGGGTTTTCATATTTTGGGCTTGGTGCTTGAGGTTTTTGGTTAGAGTTAGGGTTATGATTTAGTTATTTTTGGTTTTAGGGTTTGGGGTTAAGAATTTGAGTTGTAATATCTATGGTTTAGTGTTTCATGTTTGGGTTTTAGTATTTTGGGTTTATGGTTTTAGGTTTAAGGTTTTAAGTTAGGGTTAAGATAGGGTTAGGTTGTAGGGTTAGGGGGTTAGGTTAGGTTTATGTTTTTTTTAGGTTTTAGTTTTGGGGTTTAGGATTTTTGGTTTAAAATCTATGTTTTTTGTATTTAATTTTGGGTTTGGTATTTTGGCTTGGGGTTTCGGTTAATGTTTATGGTTAGGGTTAGATAGATTGGTAAGGTGTTTGGCTAGGGTTAGGTTTAAGGTTTATTTTTTTAAGTTTTAGGGTTTGGTGTTTAGAATTGAGGTTTAAATCTATTATTTAGTGTTTTAATATTGTTTGGTTTTCGTATTTTGACTTAGTTTTTTATTTTGGACTTAGGGTTTAGGGTTTTAGGATTTAGGATTAGGTGGGTGTTGGGGTTTGTTTTTATGTTTTTGTGGTTAGGGTTTAGATTTGAGGTTTACAAATCTATGTTTTGTATTTAATATTTGGTTTTGGTATATTTGGCCTTAGGGTTTTGGGGATTATGGTTTAGGGTTAGGGTTAGGGTTGTTAGATTTGATGGTTTAATATAAATGGTTTAGTATTAAATGTTTGGGTTTTTGAATTTTGGGCTTGCGGTTTATGGTTTATGTAGGGTTAGGATTAGGGTTAATGTTAGAGTTTAGGTTTAGGGTTTAGGTTTGTTTTTAGATTTTAGTGTTTGGTGTCACATCCGGGTTTAACCCCAGACGTAACCGGCGTCGTCGTCCTCTTTGAGGACTAGACAAGCCTCTTAGCTCGTCATGGCATTCATTGATTAAAATGTGAAGGAATTTAAAACTTTTTGTCTATAACTACTCGGAGGTTTACCATAGACTCTTACATACACATAATCGTATTTATATCAAGTATACATAGACTTGTTCATATACGAAGATTACACTAGTCTTCTACTTTTATTTCACCCATTATACAGTAAAGAAATAATAGTCATAAAGCCGTCTCATCTCATAAACCATGTATCAAGGCAATAAATCTTGGGCATAGCCCTAACATCATAAAGGAAGCCACATATAGGCTTATACAAACATCGTCTCAAATGAGTAAATGAGTAAAAACAGGACTATAGTAACTAAGTAACATAGGAGTAGATGTCGGCACACCCTCGGAGAGAATGAGGACCTACCACTTGGATGGTAAGAGATCCAACTCTTCCTTTCCAGCAATTCGAAGCAAGTTCAACGAACCGAACCTAAAAGTTTGGGAAAAGGGAAAACAATGGGGTTGTACTCCACATGTACTAAGTATGGAACCACATATTACAATTACCAATCAAATATACTTAGAAAAGGACATTTTAAGAAAAATCATTATAAAACATGTATACGAGTGAAGCAATAGCAAAGCAAAGCAAAACATACTAACTATTAACCTTCATAAAGTCACAAAGTACAATGATCAAGTAAAATCCCATGTCTCTTACTTAATCGAGTAACCTACCAAGACTACAATTAGCAGTTAACCTTACTTAATCTACTCTCCCATTTCATGAAAAACATTCTTCTTCAACCAAAGACAACAATCTTATAACTCATAAGCATGTTATTCAATGTACAAAGTCATTTACATCATATCACTACTTTACATACATAATATTGACCTCTCAAAGCTCCTATCAAGGCAAACTAGTGGCAAGGCGTAGGTAGTGTCCCCTACCCGCTACCTAGGCTATAGCCAAACTCCTCAGTTACTTCGATTAGTCTATATCTTATTCATTATTTTAGTTTAGTAAACCTTGCCTTAACCGACATAGACCCATGAGCTAATGTGGAATCCGGTGTCATGAACCTTACACCGATGGAAGTGGTCTAACCGGCCAAGGTAGAACCTAACGTAAACATAGCTATCTAGGTGGATCCACTAACTAGTATCCTATGGGTGCAACATAGTTGATGGAGCTTGGGGAAAAGAACCATGGACAATATCAACTCTACACCCTACTGTGGTTCATGAGGATATTCACCCCGTGAGGACCGTAGTGAACCCTACCTTTCCTTATATAAGAAAGTGTCACTCCCGTCACATACGAGCTCACTCGGTGCTAGCAAGGTCCATTTATGGAAAAGGACTTTACTCTTATAATAATCATAAATAGTATATACATATATAATATCATAGGCCTAGCCCTCATATACATTCGTTTATCATAGCTCAATAAGAATTGTATGAGAAATAGTCCTTTCATTAACAATTCATATAGTGAAGTTAGCCCCTTGCAACATCTTATCACATATGGGCACATCTTTACATAACAACTTTCTATATCATGTACTCCGTAGGAACTTCACAACCAACCTATAGCATTTCAATTCAATCATCATGCCAACGTATCACCTTAAAACAAGGTATACTTCACACAACATTATCACTTGATGACAATTAATCACAAGTTGATAAGGATTAGGAAAATCAAAGACTTACTATACTTCTCCATAGTTCACCAATAAGGGCCTTACCATCAACCATAGATCAACCAATTCGGGGAATCATCCCAATGTAATTCAATAGCCAACATAAGAATTAATTTAAGAGAAACACTATACACAATGCAATACAAAATCAAAGCTTGATAGCATGATATAAAACTCTATTTCTTACCCTAGATTCAATACTCAAGAAATAGGCATGAAGCACTTCAATTCACCACAATAGATTCATGATCGATGCAATAACAATCATTAAGAATGATTTAACAATAATTGATCAATTTCTTCAATCCAACCCAAATTCATATCAATCCGCATTACCTAGGGTTTACAGGATTAGGATCATCACCCACAATCTAGACCAAACCTACATCAATTCATCATAATCAAGTTGATGAAACCCAATATGAAACTCAACTTTTGGAAAATCTTTGAAGGAGCCCTTTGAGAGAAGAAGTCTCAAAGGTGAATTAGATCCCATACCTAATGATTTGATAACGTTTTGATGGTGATTTCGTTCTAAACTAACAGTCCCAAAGATCCTCCCAGCTATCCTCCAATGGAGTCTTCCAATAGAGAGAGAAAAGAGAGTGAAGGAAGAGAGTTTGTTTAGAGAATATGTTTAGCTAATGAGGGTTTGGGGTATTCATAGTGGGGGATTAAGTCAAATTAGTCATTCTTAACACCCTAAGATTGCCCCTAAGACATTTAATAAAATAATTGAACTAAAAGCCTAATTTCCGAAACTATTACAGGCCCTCCACGACAACTCCCAATCGACGGCCATCGTGGGCGTGACGGACTGCCCTCCCTCCGTCCTGCACGTCTGTCGTCTCGGTCAAGACCTGTGTAGGCAAGGGTTTCTGACCAAGAGACTAAAGGATGACACGACGGTGGCCTCGACGCCCCATCGTGTGCCATGACGCCCCATCATGGCATCCGTGCAGGCACATGCCACGAGGGTCCTCCTCGAGGACCCTTGGTTGGTCCTCGGGAAGTCGTACCCTGACCTTTCATCATGAAACCATCCCGCACTATGTGTTACACCTATTGTTACAAAACTTTTACTCAATTCCGACTCTTTAACTTGGTCAAACTAAAAGAACACTCTATCCCTTTAATGAACCAACTTTCCGGACGTCAATCCTTGAACGTTTTGGTTCTAAAACACCTCAATGATCCTATATATGCCTAATTTGGCTTTAGACAGTTTAGACTTAAGGAGTGTTAGTCTACACAGACTTTGGGATTTAGAGATGTCTATCTACCTCAATTGAACTGTTAACATCATGTATGTCGTTTGTGGGCCTGAGTTTTGATTATATCATTATCCCACTAACATTCGCCCTGAATATACACTAAACACTCTTTTAAATGATGGACTAGACTATAAGAGCTAGCAGCTCAACCAAGTCACAATATTCAAGTTAGCATGAATCATATCATTTCAAATAAAACACTTCAAAACAGTGAATTTATCACACATATGCTCAAAGTTTCCTCATGAGATACTTTCTACTCACAAACACACATGAGCTCAATCATTTGATACACAAGTCCAATAGCAACAAGAGTTCATCTTATCAATATGCTTAATATAACATTCACAAGGATTCACTGATATCACAATACACGACTTGACTCAAATATGCAAGAAGCAAGAAAAATTTCAAATTTATTTAAGACCAACTTTACAGTGACTCCATTGTGAAGTCTCAAAAACTAGGATTTTGAAGAAACTTCACCAAAACATCAAGATACACAATGTCTATCATATTTATATCATTAGAGAGAATGACTAACCTTAATCATAAAAAAGATAAGGATAACGGGTTTTCATGTCGCCTCGGCCTCCCATGTTGCACCTCTCAACTAGGTGGTTCTTCCATAACACTTTTACGGAACCACCTCCTTGTTCCTCAACGTTTTCACTTGCTTCAAGGATTTGAACCGGAGCATCCTCATAGGAGAGATTATCCTTGACTCCAAGACCTTACATGAAGAATAGAGCTCAAGGTCGCCCGAATAATCAGGCTTCTCGTAACATGGAAGCACATGTGATAGGGTTTAGGGTTTAGGATTTGGGGTTTCATATCAATGATTTACTGTTTAATGTTTGGGTTTTGATATTTAGGGCCTTGGGTTTAGTGTTTATGTGTAAGACCCCGAAAATGACTTAGGTTAACTACAGAATAACATGTTGGTAATGGTTGTCTAAGGTCCTAAAGTGGTTTATCATGTTGTGTAGAGGCAGTATCTAAAGTATTAGGTGTATTGGAAGTCAAACGTCAAGGGATGACTAAGACATCGACGACTAAGTCCCCTAAATGCCTCATATGTCGTTTTATGTGTTTATGTGTGATTAATGAGGTTGTAAGGTCCTTAAATGAGTTATTATATCATGTATAGGCACTGTTTCAAGTTTCATGAAGTTTGGAGGTTAAACATCCAAGAACGTTCATGAAGTTCGAAAGATATGCCTTGAAATGACCTTGTGTGTCTAGGCATGTTTTGTTGAGTTTTACGTGTTCATTTTTGATGAAATTTATGTGAGAGGTGTTAAACTTATATACGATCGTATTTGGGTTGGAAACGTCCGGGCAAACATCCCCAAGGTCAATCCAAGGGTCCTTGAGAAAGGACCCAAACTTAGTGTAAGGACTGTCCCAGGCAGGCCCCAAACAACGGAGGCATCGACGCCCCGTCGATCGGTGTCGTCGGTGGGGAATTAGTCTTGGTTGTGGTGGGAACCTTGTCAAGCCTCTGACCCAACCATCGGCAGGACATGACGGTCCGTTTGTGGACAAACAGTCTCTTGACTGCCTTCCGTCTGTGAAGTTAAGTCCCTGCGCAGCCTCACTGTTAAGTGAGGGTTGAAATGGGATTTTCACCCCACTTCCAAATAAGAGTATTGAAGGTTTATTAAGGGTCTTTTTGTATTTTAAACAAGTATATAAGTGTTTAACACTTAGAATATTTCATTCTTCTAAAATCAAAACCCCAAAGTCCCTTAAGAAATCCCAAAGACTCCATTGAAGTCCAAATCAAGGAACAGCTTGGAGGTGACATTTTGAGTGGAAATTCTTCATCAAAGTAAAGAATTATCATCATTGAGGTATGTCATTTGATCCTTGAAACTCGTTTCATCAAGGAGCCCAACTTTCAAAGATGTTTTCAATGTTTTCAAAAGAGGAATTGTCCAATTTCATGATTCTAACATGGGTTCTTGCATTAATGGTTTTCAAACGTCTATTATGGATTATATCGATGTTTTATTGATTATTTTAACCTAAATTACCTATTAACCCATGAAATTGATAAACCTAAGATTTTGACTAAATTATGGGTTACTTGATATTGGCATAATGTTGAGGAATTCATGTGTAGTTTCTTATGCGCTTTCTATTGATCTAAGAAGTTTATTCAATTATTATCAAATTGGTATTGTATTGTTGAATTTATGTTGAATTGTTTTAGATTTCATTGATTCTATAATTGTGTATTGAATTGGTATTCATGGCCTTGGGTAAGGGTCTTGTGTTATCAAATTGAGTAAGTTGACTTGAATTGAAGTGTTGATGATGGAGTGGAGTTATGCTTCCCCATTTCCTTTATTTTGATGTTATTTATACTTCGATTCTATTATGATTGGTTTGGTCCACCTTTGGTGGCGGTGTTATGTGAATTGATGTGGCCTTGTCGGCGTTACTTTCTAGTATATTGATGATCATGGCCTTGTCGGCACTACTTGAACTTATATGGCTATTTGTATAGTTGATTTGATTATGTGTGATCATATATACCTATATGTGAGAGTACGTGTTAGACTATTGATACTATCTAGTTAATCATGTTATGCTTTGACTATGTGTTAAGTGTGTAGTCTTAGAGTGGATGCATGTTTGTTCTTAAATTGGCTAGATGAGTCTAAAATGGATGTATTGATAATGTTAGGGAAATGAATAGATTGACTTAATAAGGTTAAGGGTCATGTTTAAGGTTTAAAGAAAGATACGCTATATGTGTTAAAATGGAAGTATGTTGTGTCTTGTTTAGGTAGACTTGTGTCCCTTACTTGATGCTTATGTGAATATGTGATGTCTTTACTTAGGAACCTAAAGGGTCTTAATCTTGAATAAATGAATATAGGCGAGACCTTGAATGATGATAAAAGGGTCTTTTATGTGGAACCTTGAACCTAGTGGTAAGGTTATGAATTGTGAAGTCGTAAGCCGTAATGGTATCCTTCATGTAATGAGTGATGGACTTAAGGTTGATTGGATGGAACGACATCATATCATACCTTAGGAAAGTCGCGATGAGCTTCTTGTCGCCATTGTGATATAGCCCTAATGGACCTTACTTTGGTAGGGTAAACGTAATTAGGTCATGAACATGATATGGGACCCATTTATATGAACCTTAATGTAAATTGATCTATGAGAACTAAGGCTAGCACCAAGTAAGTATGGTTAAGGGAAGTAGTTCTAGTTAAGTATGATACTAGAATACAAAGTATGCCCTTCATATTCCTTAACCATGTGCCTACATGGGATCTTTATGTTCTACCATTGGCAAGTACAACACCTCATCGAAGTAGGATAGAACTTCGGATTCCATTCTTTGCTACCATGGTCTATGTCGGTTAATTCCTATTCTCATCATATGGGATACCTATTAGCATTAGAGAAGTTCTATGAGGTTTAGGTGGTGGTATGGGACACTATCTAGACATTGCACAATGAACTTTGAGGATGTTAGTAAGAGTCTATAGGTCTTGTCTAAGACCATTATTTGAATGTCCTTTATATGATGTATGTCTTCTAAATGAACCAGTGAACTAATGACTAACGTTATATAGTATGTAAGTGAATAAGTACCTAATCTAGCGTGCCTTAGGAATTCTTTAGTTAAATAGTGAAGAAGGCATAAATGATGATATCTTCATGGCTTATCTATGGAAGTCTTGAGAATGACTGTAGTTAGGGAAAATGTTTGGTGTTGTGGACATGATCTAAGCCTTAGGTAGTCTTAAGGGCTATTTAGGTAATCTTGAAGATGTTAATCATGGACGTTATCTTATTGATTTACTTAAGTAGGTCTTTTGGTAGCCTTTGGAAGGAGAATGTTATATCATTTATGTGTTGGTGTGTTTAGTGAGAATGATTCTATCCTACGGAGTCTATAGGATCTCTTGAGTGTGTGTGTAAGAGATTGTATGGGCAGTTGATTCACAACTCACTCAAGTGAAACTTAGAGTCACCTTTGGTAGAAGAATCTTACCTTGATGGTTATGATACTTTGTAAATGTGTATGTATCTCATTAGGAGTGATCTTAAGGGTCGTTTAGGCACAACTAGAGAGGGTGTATGGGTGCTCTGTCTTTGTGTGACTTAAGTGAATCTTAGGATGACGTTAGTGAGCAGACTACATGCAAAAATATGTTCAAAACAGAGGGCTTAGACTTCACTGTAACAGTGACTTCACTGTACAGTGAAGTGAACTCACTGTAATGTGAGTTAAAAATTATGTTTTTCGTTTAATATTTTCTTATGTGATCCTAAGTTGCTAAATGTTATTCTTATGATGATATTATGAGGTTTTAAAGAAAAGATGCATATTTTCAATAAAGTCCATTTTCATGATTTTTATGCATAATGCCACACTTACTACATGTGGTTGTACTAATTCCATGCTTTATTTTCTATCTATATAGTTCTTGGTAGGTGAAGAGCATTGGGAAGAAGACTTGGACAAGGATATCGTTCAAGAAGATTTGAAGTATGTCCTCACTTGACTCGAGGGCATATATGTCATTTTATGTTTCTTTCATGAATTTTTGTAATAGACTATATACTAGTATTTTTAAATTCATATGGGCCGTGTCCCAAGTTTTATCGTGTCTTAAGATGATGATTGAGACTTAGTCTTTTCCTATTTCTACATATATGAAAGGGGTTATGACTTCTATATTATTTTACGAAAAGTTTTAATTCTGCACTACTTTTCGTTATGTATATGCGATGAATCATATGATAGGCTTGTATAAGACCTCCGAGAGGACGAATACGCCGGTCGCAATCCAAGATTGCACCTTAACTTCTAGGGTGTAGTTTCGGAATGTGACAAGCTTGGTATCAGAGCATAGGTTAATGAAAGTAGTCTTAGGTATCAAAAAGTCTCGAAAAGTCACGTCTAGTAGAGTCTTGACCATCTGTGTGAGTCGCGACACATTTATGGGCGAGAGGCTATACGACGATAGTGTTTCGCTTCATTTCTACTCCTATGTTCCTGCGATAGAGTAATGTTATGAGTATCCTTCTAAATGTGTTTCCTTGTGTTTCTAGGAGATGAATACTAGAAGGATGGCAGCTAGAAGGATGGAAGAGGGAAGGGTTGATTAGGAAGTTCCTCCTCATGTTGAGCAAGTTCTTCATGATGGGCAAGGTGTCCAAGGTGCTCAAGGTGCTCAAGTGCCTCCTCAAGGCGATCATGCCCCTAATGTGGAAGGAGGTAATGAGGTGCCAGGGTTGTCTAATAGGGTGATTGGAGAGTCTTTGCTTGCTTTAGCCCGAGCCGTAACGGCTCAAGCTAACTTGAACATGGTGCCTAGGTTTAATGCTATGGAGATCACTATGTCATCTAGGTTGAGAGACTTTGTGAGGTTGAATCCTCCAATCTTTCTTGGCTCTAAGGTGAATGAGGATCCCCAAGAATTTCTCGATGGTGTGTATAAAGTTTTGAGTGCTATGGGGGTTACATCTAGGAGAAGGCGGAGTTGGCTTCTTATCAATTGTGATATGTTTCTCAAATTTGGTACAGTAAATGGAAGAACAATAGGTCGGTGGAGTCGGGTCTTATTGAGTGGGAAGAATTCAACGAAGATTTTCTTGGTAAATACTTTCCCCGTGAGAGGAGGGAAGTGAAAGTAGAGGAGTTTATCAATCTCAAGCAAGGCAATATGAGTGTAGAGGAATACTCTTTGAAGTTCTCAACTTTGTCAAGGTATGCACCTTCCCTAGTGTCAAATCCAAGGGATGAAATGAGTCGCTTTGTGACAGGTGTAGCCGACTTAGTGAGGGAGAAATGCCGTACGGCTATGTTCCATGATGATATGACTTTGGCTAGACTCATGGTGTATGCGCAATCAATTGAAGATTTTAAACTTAGGAGGATGTCAAGGAACTTAAAAAGGAGTGTTGCTAGTGATCAAGTGCAACCTAGGTTCAAAAAGAGGGCTCAAACTCAAGAATAAAATCTAGGGGTGCTAAGTTCAAGGTTGCGAAAGGAGGTAGTTCCAAAGATGGCAAACCTACATGTGCCACCTGTGGCAAGAAACATTTTGGTGAGTGTCTATTGGGTACCGGTAATTGCTTTGGATGTGGAAAATATGGGCACAAAGTGAGAGATTGTCCAAACATTGCTTCTAGGAAGGAGGGTCAGAAAGTTGATCCTAGTGTTTCAAAGGAAGATGCTCCAACTAAGAGGCGTTTCTATGCACTCCGGACTAGAGGTGAGAAGCCAGATGAGGGTGATGATGATATTGGTAAGTCCTTATTTCTCTTTTGTGATATGAGTTCCTTCTAAGTGGGGGAGTATGGTTAGAATTGTGTTAGAAATTGTTGCATGTGCATGATGTTTAGGAGTTTGGTTGAAATTAAATTTCATTAACCTCTTTGCATTGTGTGTTTTATTGAGTTATGAAAATGTTGTAAAAGGTGTTTATATGATGTTACTTTGGATATTAGCATGTCTATATCATAAATTGCTTAAGATTTCTTTTTTGAAAAATGTAGTAAAATCACTGTAGCATGCAAAAACAATTCACTGTAAAATTTTTGAAAAAGTGACTAATTGATTCTTTGGTCTAAAATTATTGTTATGTGGTTATAACTTATGTGTAGGAGTATATTAATGGATATAAAATGAGTTTTTGCTATTTGGAGTGAAACATGTGAGTTTTGTAGCATAATGAGTTATAGAATTGTATTCTAGTTTCTTGTTGTGTTGTGAATGTCTTGAACTTGTGAAATTGATGTTTTCTTCTTGATTATGTGTTGTATGGTTTGGATGTGTTCTTCTATTTGAATACCTATACTTGGAAGTGTTCGGAGAGTGGCAAGTGTCATTCCAGGACGAATGTTGTCCAAGTGGGGGAGAATGTAAGACCCCGAAAATGACTTAGGTTAACTAGAGCCTAACATGTTGGTAATTGTGGTCTAAGGTCCTAAAGTGGTCTATAATGTTTTGTATAGGCAGTAGCTAAAGTATTAGGTGCATTGGAAGTCAAACGTCGTCGACTAAGTCACCTAAATGCCTCATATGTGGTTTTATGTGTTTATGTGTGATTAATGAGGTTGTAAGGTCCTTAAAGAGTTATTATAGCATGTATAGTCAGTGTGTCAAGTTTTGTGAAGTTTGGAGGTCAAACGTCCAAGAATGTTCATGAAGTTCGAAAGATATTCCTTGAAATGACCTTGTGTGTCTAGGCATGTTTTGTCGAGTTTTACGTGTTCGTTTTAGATGAAATTTATGTTAGAGGTGTTAAACTGATAGACGATCGTATTTGGGTTGGAAACGTCCGGGCAAACATCCCCATGGACCATCCAAGGGTCCTTGAGGAAGGACCAAAACTTAGTGTAAGGACTGTCCCAGGCAAGCCCCAAACGACGGAGCCATCGACGGCTCGCGGGCCAGGCGATGCCCCGTCGATGGGTGTCGTCGGTGGGGACTTAGTCTTGGTTGAGGTGGGAACCTTGTCAAGCCTCTGACTGAACCAAATGAATGACAGGACGGTCCGTTTGTGGACAAATGGTCCGTCGACTGCCTTCGGTCTGTGAAGTCAAGTCCCTGCGCAACCTCACTGTTAAGTGAGGGGTGAAATGGGAATTTCACCCCAATTCCAAATAAGAGTATTGGCGGTTTTTAAAGGATCTTTTGTGTAACAACCCTAAAAATGTATATGCTAAGTAATGCCTAATGTGTCTAGAATGCCTACGATTGGACCGGGTTCACACGGATTGATGCGCGTAGAACCAGACCTCTAAACCCTTGCTACAGCCAAGCCAACTAACTTGGGGAGTTTGTTGAGCTAGGAAAGGTTGGGTCCAGCCATGTAGGGCTCTCGAATACGAAGATTTACTCGAAGGGGTCTTTACCGGACTTAAAAAGGGAAAATCTTAGGTTTGGAGGGTCTAGGGGTAAAATGGTCTTTTTCCAGGATAAGCGTAGTATCGTAATTACCCTAAATATATAATTAATTATTTAATTAATAAGGTGGAGGGGCATTTGGGGAGAGAGGGCCGAAAATGGGTTCCAAGAGTGAAGTCTTGCTCCACCCGGGTTCGAACCTAGGTGGAAGCGATGATTTAAATTATTTTTATTTAAGTTGGTAAATTAATGTAATTACTTAATATTTATTATTTATTATCTTATTTAAAATAAAAGGGAAATCAGAATTTTAACCATTTAATAAAACCTTATTTGACTAAGTCCTAAACTAGACTCCTAATCCTAAGAAAACTCTTACTCTCTCACGTCTATCTCCTCAACATTCACGATCATTCTCTCTTCTTATTCAGGTTCTTTCTGCCAAATAAAGTACAAGAACAGAATATAAACCAAAGTTCTTCACACTTGAAAAACTCACAACGAAAATTATAAACAAACAACTAATCAAACACGTTAGGCAAAGAGAGGGTTTTTCCGTCGAAAGTTTGGTGTTGAAACTTGGATTGGACGTGAGTTTTGGAGAAGGTTTGGGCAGCAACTTCAAGGTTTGAACGTCATAAAAGGTATGGGTTTTCTTACTCTTGGTCCCTTTCCCAAGAGACCCTTAAGTTTCAGATGAATCTTTTCCGAAAACTAAGGTTGTTCCCCATTACATGTTCCCTGTCACTAGCTCCCAATGATCTTAGGTTGGTATGTTTGCTGGTAGAATTTAGGGACACTGCGTGTGAGGTGATGATCTCGTTTCGAGTATGTATTCATGATTATGTGCTTATGTTTTTGTATCTTTCAAAAATATGAATTTAGACATGAATGTATGTGTGTAAGGTTGTTATTATGACTTTGAGTCTCCGTTTTAGCATGCTAGTAGCATATAATTACTCGTGTTTTATGTGTAATTGGATGCTCCTAAATCGTGATATTCACATGGTTGAAATGCTATCAATTTTAGTTAAAACAAATGATCAAATCATTCCTCTAACTTGTCTTAAGAACCCTAACGAACAACTAAGAAACAAATGCTCAAAACATCTATAAAATGCTGCAGAAAAATCGTGGAATAAATTTCCAGAACCTGGAAATAGGCTGTGAAAGATTCTGGAAATTTTGGGTGTCAAAAAAATAAATTAAAAATAAGTGAGGTCTGCAGGGATTGAACCCAGGACCTCACTAAGGCTTACCATAATAAATAAACAAAAAAGGAATGTGCTAGGCGGGGCTCGAACTGGCGCTGGGGTCAGCGAAATTCGCAAGGGAAAAGGGAATAAAATAAAATGTTGTTGTGGGGTTTCGATCCCGAAACACGGAAGACGCCAGCTTGTTAAAAAAAAATATGTGGGGTCGTGGGGAATCGATCCCACGCCCCTCAGTGAATGCAGAAAATAATTAAAAAAAAGGGGGTTGTGGGGAATCGATCCCACGCCCCTCAACGACTGCAGTAAATTAAACCAAAAAAAGGGGGAATGTGGGGGATCGATCCCACAACCCCTTGTCCAGTAGCGAAAATGGGAGCATAGGAGAAGGTAAAAAAATTCATTAAAAATTATGGGGTCGTGGGTAATCGTTCCACGCCGATGAGTAAGCTGCAGCAAATTTAAAAGAGAACAAAAAACAAGGGAAACATTTATGTGGGCATTGGGGATCGAACCTGGATCCCCAAGCCAAGGGACACAAAAATTGAAATTTAAGGAAAATGGCTAAGTGTTGTTCAAGGGATTCGAAACCGGGTTCCCTTGCCCAAATTCCGTATTGACGCATAAGTCTTACGTGATATAAATAATTAACGAATGTTGTCTATAAGAAATAAATTGAGAGGATATACTTACAAGATGCATAAGTCTTGTACCACGTAATCTTAGGAAGATATGAATCACTTTAATGGACTATGAATGAAGCCTCATGGCTTGTATGTATAGACCCATAAGTCTAGCATACGTTTAAAATTAAGTGAACCTAAGATGTATGTAATAAAATGATGTAACCCTAGAAGGGTTAAGTACGAGTGTAAAACACACTAAATGGCCAAGTACATTGGTATACGATGAAATTAATAATATGTAATGAAATGATGAAACCCTAGAAGGGTTAAGTAAGAGTGTGAAATACACAAATGGCCAAGTGCATTGACATATGATGAAATGAATATTCACGTAAAAAGGGGTGAGTAATTATTAAGAGCAAATGTGTTAATGTTAATGAATGTGGTGACAACATGATAAGAGGCTAATGTGAAAGATGAGAGCAATCTCAAATGATCCTAAGTAAATGTTACCAAAACGTACTCACCTATGAGAGTGTAAAGTTAATGAAGATACCAGTCTCTATGAACACTCTAATGAAAGTATTGAGAATAATGTATACTTAATACTAATGATGAGATGAGAATATCATCTAATGAGCTATGATGTCCTCTTACTAGAAGCCAGCTTCCATGACGTATGAGTTGAATGAAATGACTTTATACTGAGCACCGATAGACTAGCTATGAGCGGTGATGCCTTCTTTCGGGAAGGGCAGAGGTTCACGTAACTCTCATGAGATGAGATTGTCCGGCATGCTGGGTATGGGTCTCCTTATATCTCCTAGTCTTCGAACATATACTGCCAATATAGGGATCTGGCGGGGTTCAATTCCCATGTACGCTAGCATGTTTTGGTTCACTTTTGCAGGTGATTCCACCTCTTTTCGGTGTGGGGATTACACACTAGATTTGATGATGCTCACTTGATCTATGTCGGTTAAGGTTAAAGTTCCCATAGAAAGAATGAGGTCAGCCTCAAATGATGCATATAATAAAATAAACGATACCAAAGGTGTTAGGATAGGATAATCAAGAGGTGATCTAGACTTAAGTAATGACACTAGGTTATTCTTGGTCATTGCACACCAAACCCGATGAGAGTCTTAAACTACATCCTAGGTATGACTAGTTATTGCACTAGTATATGAATGAATGAAAATGAAGTACGTATGAATGAATGAAGCAGACTCTGAGTTTGCTGAATAAGGCTCCCTAGTTGAGGTCCCATATGTTGAGCCCTCATTTTGGGAAGTCCTAATGTCAAGTCCATGATTCCAAGGTCTCATGGCATATGAAAGAATGATCTGAACTACGTGATATGATATCTGCAATACGTTATGTGCTGCTTGCAAAATGATAAGTATGATGATGCATGTTACTCTCATGGCATGAATTTCCTAATCCAAATTTGGCAAGTCCACTGACTTTCCTAATCCCAATTTTGCAAGTCCACTGACTTGACTTTCCATAAATCATGTTGTTAGGAAAGAGCTATTCTTACTCATGCATGTCCTTGGTATGTGCTTGCATATACCCATACTTAGTACAAGTGTGTACTAATCCCATACAATATCTACTTTTAGGTGCAGGCACAGGTGGACGTTAGAGCTTACAGTACGAAGTTGCAGCTATCCGGACGTGGAGCATTCATCCGAATTTGGTAGACCCTCATGCTTTCGAGGACACTTGCCCATTATATTATAGCTTAGATATAGGTTTGAGTTAGTGGAGTATGTTCCACTAGCGTTTCTTTCTCATCTTATTTCAGTCATTGTATTGATGCCATTTTCGCAAGTATACACTTAATGCAGTATGAAACTATTTCTTTCATTTGATGATATTAATATTAGATGGTTGATTGTGAGCGTTTATGAGTTTAAGTAGAATGTCTTACATGAATTTTAAGTAACAAAAAAATCAAATTTTCCGCTTAAATTAACCTAGATGAAGTAACGATGAGGTATGTATGCTTGTCTGCGACCTCTGAGAGGTCAACGACGCCGGTCTTGTCTGGATTCTAGACTCCGGTCGTGACATTTTGGGTATTTGAAACAAGTATATAAGTGTTTAACACTTAGAATATTTCATTCTTCTAAAATCAAAACCCCAAAATCCCTTCGGAATTCCCAAACACTCCATTGAAGTCCAAATCAAGGAACAACTTGGAGGTGACGTTTTAAGTGGAAATTCTTCATCAAAGTAAAATTTATCATCATTGGGGTATAACTTTTGATACTTGAAACTCGTTTCATCAAGGAGCCCAACTTTCAAAGATGTTTCAATATTTTCAAAAGAGGAATTGTCCAATTTCATGATTCTACCATGGGTTCTTGCATTAATGGTTTTCAAACGTCTATTATGGATTAGATTGATGTTGTATTGATGATTTTAACCTAAATTACCTATGAACCCATGAAATTGACGAACCTAAGATTTTGACTAAATTATGTGTTACTTGATATTGGCTTAATGTTGAGGAATTCATGTGTAGTTCCTTATGGACTTTCTATTGATGTAAGAATTGTATTCAATTTTTATCAAATTGGTATTGGATTGTTGAATCTATGTTGAATTGGTTAGATTTCATTTATTTCTATAATTGTGTATTGAATTGGTGTTCATGACCTTGGGTAAGGGTCTTGTGTTATCAAATTGAGTAAGTTGACTTGAATTGAAGTGTTGATGATGGAGTGGAGGTATGCTGCCCCATTTCCCTTATATTGATGTTATTTATAGTTCGGTTCTATTATGATTGGTTTGGTCCACCTTTGATGGCGGTGTTATGTGAATTGATGTGGCCTTGTCGGCGTTACTTTCTAGTATATTGATGAACATGGCCTTGTCGGCACTACTTGAACTTATATGGCTATTTTTGTAGTTGATTTGATGATGTGTGATCATATCTACCTATATGTGAAAGTATGTGTTAGACTATTGATACTATGTAGTTAATCATCTTATGCCTTGACTATGTGTTAAGTGTGTAGTCTTAGAGTTGATACATGGTTGTTCTTAAATTGGTTAGATGCGTCTAAAATGGGTGTATTGATAATGTTAAGGTAATGAATAGATTGACTTAATAAGGTTAAGGGTCATGTTTAAGGGTCTAAAGAAAGATAGGCTATATGTGTTAAAATGGAAGTATTTTGTGTCTTGTTTAAGTAGACTTGTGTCCCTTACTTGATGCTTATGTGAATATGTGATGTCTTGACTTAGGAACCTAAAGGGTCTTAATCTTGAATAAATGAATATAGGTGAGACCTGGAATGATGATAAAAGGGTCTTTTATGTGGAACCTTGAACCAAGTGGTAAGGTTATGAATTGTGAAGTAGTAAGCCGTAATGGTATCCTTCTTGTAATGAGTGATGGACTTAAGGTTGATTGGATGGAACGGCATCATATCATACCTTAGGAAAGTCGCGATGAGCTTCTTGTCGCCATTGTGAGATAGCCCTAATGGACCTTACTTTGGTAGGATAAATGTAATTGGGTCATGAACATGATATGGGACCCATTTGTATGAACCTTAATGTAAATTGATCTATGAGAACTAAGGCTAGCACCGAGTGAGTATGGCTAAGGGAAGTAGTTCTAGTTAAGTATGAGACTAGAATACAAAGTACGCCCTTCATATTCCTTAACCATGTGCCTACATGAGATCTTTATATTCTACCATTGGCAAGGAGAACACCTCATCGAAGTAGGATAGAACTCCGGATTACATGCTTTGCTACGATGGTCTTGTAACAACCCTAAAAATGGATAGGATCAAGATTTAGGTTTTTCAAGAATGCTTGTGATTAGACCAAGGTCCACACGTATTGATACCCGTAGAACCAGACCTCAGAACCCTTACTACGACCAAGCCAACTAACTTGGGGAGTTAATTGAGCTTGGAAAGGTTGGAACCAACCATGTGAGGCTCACGAAAATGAAGGTTTAATCGAAAGAGTTTTTACCGGACTCAAAAGAAGAAATTTTAAGTTTTGAGGGTCCAAGGGTAAAATGGTCTTTTCCAGGCCCAAGGTAATATTTAATTACCCTGAGTAATTAATTATTTAATTAATTAAGTTAAAAAATAATAAAATTCGGGTGGGGCAACCCGAAGTGACCCATTTTCGCAAAATGGGGTCACCCGGGTTCGAACCCCACTAAGAGCAAGACTTAACTTGCTTTTATTTTAATGTGTTAATTTTGTTTTAATAAATAATTAGTAATATCTGATTTAGGAAAAAGAAATCAGATTTTTTATTAATTTTTATTAATTAATAAGTTGACTAATTCAAACCCACAAAGTCCTACTTATACTAGACTTCTGTCTCCCATTTCCCCACACTCTCTTGCACGATTTATCTCTCTTTCTCACACACTCTCTGGCTGCAAACGTGAACAAAAGTCAGAAGAAAACAAAAATTCTTCATGCTTGAAGAATTCACAAGCAAAACACAAAAGAGAAAGCAATTCGGTAACGTTAAGCAAAACATACTACGCTAGTCGGGTGAGGTGTGAGTGTGAGCGTTTGGACTGATTTGTGGAGGAGTTCTTGGGCAGCATTTTGAACATCTAACAAGAAAACAAAGGTATGGGTCTTCTTACTCTTGGTCCCTTTCCCAAGAGACCCCTAGGACTCAGTAAATTCTGTTCAAAAACTAAGGTTGTATCCCCTGTTGCATGTCCCTGTCATTAGCTCCCAACGAATGTAGGTTGGTATGAATGCTGGTAGACTTAGGATTATGTGATATTTGTGATGAATGTTAATGTATTTGATGTACGTTAATTCATGAAAAGACAACTATGTGCGTGTTCGAATTAAGGAAAGAAAATGTGTATGGCATGTTGAGTCTCGGCCTAGAGGCTTAATTTTGTTAATGTTTTGTTTGTTATTTTATGTACACTAATTGATGTAAAATGTGATGTTCATGTGATATGAAGTGTGGCTGAATTTAGAAGCAAACATTTTGGTTAAGAAGTGTGAAAAATTGTGGTAAAGAACATACCAAATGAACTATGTATTGTCCTACGAATTTACTAACAAAAGGAGATAAAAAAAAATGAGTAAAGAAATTACTTTGAATTTCCAGCATTTTTGTTGATATATGCTGCCAAATTAAGATGGTTAGGATGCCAAGAAAAATAATGGAAAATCAGTGAGGTCATTGAGGGTCGAACCCGAGACCTCACCCCTTTAAAATTCCCAAAGAATTAAAAGGAAAATTCGTGTGGTGAGGGGGATTCGAACCTGCCTTGGCTGGGAACTAAGGGTGAAGAAAAAGAAAATAAGAAATGAGAGGGGTGGGATTCGAACCCTCACCCTCTCGGTTAGAAACCAAGGAAAGGAAAAATAAAGAAAAACTTTTGAGAGGCGTGGGATTCGAACCCACGACCTCTACGCGGATGAGGGAGATAATATAAAAATAAAATGAGGCTGTGGGGATTTGATCCCACAACCTCACAGTCAACTCAAATAAGTCAACTTTTAAAAAGGAGAATAAAGAAAGAGGTTGTGGGGGTTCGAACCCACAACCTCCCGGCCTAAGCGAATGGAAGGGAGGGGAAATTAGAAGATAATTTAGTGTGGCTGAGGGGACTCGACCTCGGGTACCAAAGCCTCACATGAACCGAAATATATTAAAGAAAAACCAAAATGGGGTTGTGGGGGCTTGAACCCCCAACCCCTCGGCCAACACAAGAGAGATTTTTAGTAGAAAAGTAAACCTTTAATGTAAACATTGTGATTTGACTTAGAGTTAAAATGTCATGACTATTAGTATAAAATCTATTAATAATGTAAATGACATTCAATTGATTCAAGACTTGGGATTCCTTGCCCAACCTTCCATATTGATACATAAATCATATGTGAACAAAACGTATAAGAATAATGCCACCTACTTAGATCTAATTCAAGATCTTGGAATAACTAAAAGATACATAAGTCTTGTACTACATAATCTTAGGAATGTAAGAATTACTTAATGAACTACGAATGAAGCCTCATGGCTTGTGTGTATAGACTCATAAGTCTAACATACGTTCAAAAGTAAGTGATCCTAAGACGTATGAAATGAAATGATGAACCCTAGAAGGGTTAAGTATGAGTGTAAATACACTAAATTGCCAAGTGAATTGCTTATGATGAGATGAACAATGAAATGATGAAATGAACATTCACATAATGAAAGGTGAGTAACTATGAAAAGCAAAGATGCTAATGATAATGAATGAGGTGACAACATGACATGAGGCTAATGTAAATAATGAGAGTAATCTCAAATGAGCCCAAGTAAATGTTACCAACACGTACTCACCTATGAGACTGTAAGATAATGAAGAGACAAGTCTCTTTGAACACTCTAATGAGAGTATTGAACTTAACACACTCAATACGAATGATGAGATGAGAAATCATCTAATGAGCTATGATGTCCTCATACTAGAAGCTAGCTTCCATGACGTATGAGATGAATGAAATGGAACTTTATACTGAGCACCGATAGACTAGCTATGAGCGGTGATGCCTTCTTTCGGGAAGGGCGGAGGTTCACGTAACTCTCATGAGATGAAACTGTCCGGCTTGCCGGGTATGGGTTTCCTTAAATCTCCTAGTCTTCGAACCTATACTGCCAATATAGGGATCTGGCGGGGTTAAATTCCCATGTACGCTAGCATGTAATTGGATCACTTTGGCCGGTGATTCCACCTCTTTTCGGTGTGGGGGAGACACTGGATTTCATGATGCTCACATGATCTATGTTGGTTAAAGTTAAAGTTCCCAATGAATGAATGAGGCCAGCCTCAAATGATGCACATAATGAAATGAATGAATACCAAAGGTGTTAGGATAGAATAATCAACAGGTGAGTTAGATTCAAGCAATGACATTAGGTCATTCTTGGTCATTGCACAACGAACCTAATGAAAGTCTTAAACTACATCCTAGGTATAACGGTGGTTACACTGGACTATGAACGAAATGAAATGAAGTACGTATGAATGAATGAAGCAGACTCTGTGTTTGCTAATGAAGACTCCGTAGTTGAGGTCCCATATGTTCAGCCCTCATTTCTGGGATGTCTTAATGTAAAGTCCATGATTCCAAAGTCTCATGGTATATGAATAAATGATATGAAAGAAGTTATGTGCTACATGTAAAACGTATTGTATGCTATATGATATGTGCTATGTGTAAATGTTATGTGCTGTGTGCAAATGTGAAAAGTATGATGATGTATGTTATTCTCATGGTATGACTTTCCTAATCCAAATTTGGAAAGCTCACTTACTTTCCTAATCCAAATTTGGAAACTTTCCTAATCTCAATTTGGCATGTCCACTGACTTGACTTCCAAAAATCATGTTGTTAGGAAAGAGCTATTCTTTCTCATGCATGTCCTTGGTGTGTGCTTGCATATACCCATACTTCGTACAAGTGTGTACTAACCCTATACAAACTCTACTATTTTAAGTGCAGGCACAGGTGGATGGTAGAGCTACAGGATCATCGCTGCAGTTATCCGGACGTCCAGCATTCATCCGGTTTTTGGTAGGTCCTCATGCTTTCGAGGATGCTACTGTTTATGTTCTAGCTTAGTTTAGGAGTTGAGCTAGTGGAGCATGTTCCACTAGCGTTTCTTTCTTATTTTATTCAGACTATGTATGGATGCCATTTTGGCAATTATACGATTATGTTATTGAACTATTTCTTTCATTTGATTACCTCTTAATGTTTAGATGGTTGATGTTGAACGAATTACGAACGTATAAACAAAGTTTAGTAAGTAATGTTTAGAAACGAAAAGTTTCAAATTTTCCGCTAAAATTAACCTATGTAAAGTAAGAATGACGTAAGTAGGCTTGTCTGCGACCTCTGAGAGGTCAACGACGCCGGTCTCGTCTGGGGTCTAGATTCCAGTCGTGACAGGTCTATTTCGGTTATTGCCCATTATCATCATATGGGATACCTATTAGCATTAGAGAAGTTCTATGAGGTTTAGGTGGTGGTATGAGACGTTATCTAGACATTTCACAATTGACTTTGAAGATGTTAGTAAGAGTCCTTAGGTCTTGTCTAAGACCATTATTTGAATGTCCTTTATGTGATGTATGTCTTCTAAATGAACTAATGAACTAATGACTTACGTTATGAAGTATGTAAGGGAATAAGTACCTAATCTAGCGTGCCTTAGGGATTCTTTAGTTAAATTGTGAAGAGGGCATAAATGATGATATCTTCATGGCTTATCTACGGAAGTCTTGAGAATGACTCTAGTTAGGGAAAATGTTTCGTGTTGTGGACATGATCTAAGCCTTAGGTAGTCTTAAGGGCTATTAAGGTAATCTTGAAGAGGTCAATCATAGACATTATCTTATTGATTTACTTAAGTAGTTCTTTTTGTAGCCTTTGGAAGGAGAATGTCATATCATCTATGTGTTGGTGTGTTGAGTGAGAATGATTCTATCCTAGGGAGTCTATAGGATCTCTTGAGTGTGTGTGTTAAGGGATTGTATGGGTGGTTGCTTCACAACTCACTCAAGTTAAACTTAGAGTCACCTTTGGTAGAAGAATCTTACCTTGATGGTTATGATACTTTGTAGGTGTGTAGGTGTCTCATTAGGAGTGATCTTAGGGGTCGTTTAGGCACATCTAGAGAGGGTGTATGGGTGGTCTCTCTTTGTGTGACTTAAGTGAATCTTAGGATGACGTTAGTGAGAAGACTACATGCTAAAATAATTCCAAAAGAGAGGGCTTAGACTTCACTATAAAAGTGAAGGGACTTCACTGTACAATGAAGTGAACTCACTGTAATGTGAGTTAAAAATTATATTTTTCGTTTAATGTTTTCTTATGTGATCCTAAGTTGCTAAATGTTATTCTTATGATGATATATGATGTTTTAAAGAAAAGATGCATATTTCCAATAAAGTCCATTTTCATGATTTTTATGCATAATGCCATAATTAGTACATGTGGTTGTACTAATTCCATGATTTATTTTCTATCTATATAGTTCTTGGTAGGTGAAGATCTTTGGCAAGAAGACTTGGACAAGGATATCGTTCAAGAATATTTGAAGTATGTCCTCACTTGACTCGAGGGCATATATGTCATTTTATGTTTCTTTCATGAATTTTTGTAATAGACTATATACTAGTATTTTTAAATTCATATGGGCCGTGTCCAAGTATTATCGTGTCTTAAGATGATGATCGAGACATAGTGTTTTCCTATTTCTATATATATGAAAGAGGTTATGACTTCTATATTGTTTTACGAAAAGTTTTAATTCCGCACTACTTTTCATTATGTATATGCGATGAATGATATGATAGGCTTGTATAAGACCTCCGAGAGGTCGAATACGGCGGTCGAAATCCAAAATTGCACCCTAACTTCTAGGGTGTTGTTTCGGGATGTGACATTATTATAGGTTTAGGGTTAGGGTTAATGTTAGGGTTAGGGTTACAATTTAGTTTTTTGTTAGGTTTTAGGGCTTGGGGTTAAGGAATTGAGTTGTAATATCTATGTTTTTGTGTTTAATGTTAGGGTTTTGTTATTTTGGGATTCCGGTTTAGGGTTTAAGGTTTAGGGTTTAGGGTTTAGGATTAGGGTTAAGGTTAGGGTTAGGGTTAGGGTTCGTGTTAGGGATAGGGATAGGGTTAGGGTTAGGATTTAAGGTTTTTTTAGGTTTTAGGCTTTGGGTTTAGGATTTTTTTTTAATATCTATGTTTGAGTGTTTAATGTTTGGGTTTTGGCATTTTGGGCTTGGGAATTTTGGTTAATGGTTTAGGGTTAGGGTTAGGCTTAAGGTTAGGGTTAGGGTTTAGGGTTTAGGGTTTAGGGTTCAGGGTTTACGTTTTTTTAGTTTTTAGGGTTTGTGATTTAGGATTTGAGGTTTATAATCTAAGATTTAGTGTTTACTGTTTGGGTTTTCTTATTTTGGACTTAGGGTTTTTTTGGGACTTTTTTTGACATAGGGTTTAGGGTTTAATGTGTAAGGTTAGGGTTAGGGTTAGGATTAGGGTTAGAGTGTATGTTTTTTTTATGTTTTATGTTTCAGGGCTTAGCATTTGAGGTTTAAAATATATTGTTTAGTATTTAATGTTTGGATTTTTGTATTTTGGGCTTTGTGTTTTTGATTTATGGTTTAGGGTTATGGTTAGGGTAAGGGTTAGACTTAGGGTTAGGGTTAAGGTTTTTGTTGTTTTTAATGTTTTAAGATTTGGTGTTAAGAATTTGAGTTGTAATTTCTATGGTTTAGTATATAATATTTAGGTTTTCATATTTTGGGCTTAGAGTTTTGGGTTTACTGTTTAGGGTTAGCGTTAGGTTTAAGGTTAAGATTAAGGTTAGGGTTAGGGTTTTGTTTTTTTTTAGGTTTTTTGGTTTAGGCTTTAGGATTTTACTTTTAATATCAATGGTTTAGTGTTTAAACCTAAAAAATCCCAACACCCTAACCTAAACATTAACCCTAACTAAACCACAAACCGAAAACCCTAAGCCCAAAATACGAAAACCCAAACATTAAATAGTAAACCATATATTTTAAACCTCAAATGCTAATCCCTTAACCACAAAACCTAAAAAAACCTACACCCTAACCCTAATCCTAACCCTAATCCTAACCCTAATCCTAATCCTAATCCTAACCCTAACCCTAAACCAAGACCAAAAAAAATAAGTCCAAAATATCAAAACCCAAACATTAAACAGTAAACCATATATTCTAAACCTAAAATCCTAAACCACAAACCCTCACTTTGGATTGCATACCAAGGATGGTGAGTCAAGAGCAGAATAAAAGGCTCACCACCATTACGAACAGGAAAGAGTTGAAAGAAGTGGTGTTCTCCATGAACCCACCTGTGCAGCTGGTCCGGATGGAATGAAGGCTATTTTTTCTAGAAATGCTGGCACATCATCAAACAAGACCTCTTTGGAGTCATCCAGGCATTCTTCAGTGGCTAAATGATTCCTAGGTATTTCTCTCACTCTTGCTTTGTATTGTTGCCAAAGTTAGTAATCCAAGCAAATTGATAGAATTTAGACCTATAAGTCTGAACAATTTCATTAGTAAGACCATCTCTAAACTGGTGAGCAACAGACTTAGTCCAATTTTGCCTAATTTAATATCTCTCAATCTTTCCGGATTTGTAAAAGGAGGAAATATTTTTAAAAACATTATGTTGGCACAAGAGATCATCCATCATATTAAGAAGCCTAATATTGGGAGTAATGTCGTTATCAAATTTGATATGGCAAAAGATTATGATAGAGTCTCTTGGGCATACATTTGTTTGGTATTAATGAAAGTGGGATTTGAGGAAATATTTATTGATAAGGTATGTAGAATCATGGCTAACAACTGGTACTCTATTATTATCAATGGTAAGATGTATGTCTTCTTTAATTCTACCAGAGGTCTTAAGCATGGTGACCCAGTTCCCCCTGCCCTATTTGTTTTAGGTGCAGAGGTTGTGTAAAGATCTCTCAATAGTCTCTACATTAATCCTGACTTCCATGGTTTCTTTACGGATAAGAGGGGTCCTAGGGTGAATCACCTGAGCTTTGCAGATGATATTGTACTGTTCTCCTCCAGAAGAACCAAAACTTTAAAACTCATCATGCACACCCTCAAAACTTAGATGATATATCTGGTCACCTGATTAATGGAGACAAAAGCCATTTCATGATCCACTCAAATGCTTTCAACACTACAAGGAACAGAGTTAAAAGAATTACTGGTTTCAAGCAGAAACAGTGTCCCCTAAATTATCTAGGATGCCCTCTTTTTTTGTGGGTAGACCTAGAATTATTTATTTCTCTAATCTTGTTAATAAAAATATTTGCAGGAATACAGTTTGGCAACCTAAGTAACTAAGCTATGGAGGCATGGCAATTTTGATCAAGCATGCACTGCAATCACTCCCCATACACATTCTTTCAGCAACAACACCCCCATCCACTGTGCTTAAGCATATCCAAATGCTCATTGCCAAACTTTTGGGGATGGAGGAATGACCACAGGAAATACCACTGGTCTTCCTGGAAAAAAATGAGTTTCCCATATGATGAAGGGGGAATTGGTATGAGGAAACTCAAAGATGTGTGCATGCTCTTTCAATATAAACAATGGTTGACCTTTAGGACGAAACACACTTTATGGGGATATTTCTTGAAAGCAAAATACTGTAAGAGGTCTAATCCTATTTGAAAAAAGGGCATACAAGATATTAAATTACCTGGAAGCGCATGATACAAATATGGAATAAAATGGAGCAACACATACAGTGGAAACTCTAATCTGGATCTTGCTCATTTTGGTGTGATAATTGGCTAGGCTCTGGTCATCTTGATCAATTTTCCTCCAATAGTAACAGGTTCAAGATCAACACAGTTGTAGATTTTTGGTATGAGGGTAGGTGGAATTGGAACAAATTAATGCAACAGGCTCCCAGTTGTCAACTAGCAAATATCCTAGTTGTGGAACTTAATATTCAGCAACATCTTTCGGATCAAGCTATGTGGAAACTTAATAGTGATGGAAAATTTACATGTTCATCAGCATGGATTGAGATCAGGGAGAAAAAATCTAAAACCTTGTTCAATTCTTTTAATTAGCATAAGAGTATTCCTTTTAAATCATCTTTTTTTGTACGGAGAGCTTTGAAAGGAAAACTCCCTACCAATAAAAAACATATTACTTTTGGCAAAGAACCTACTAACAGTTTTTGTTGTAATAAGAGGCAAGGTCTAGACACCATAGAGCATACATTAAACACTGGCCAATTTGCAGCTTATGTATGGAGAAGTTTTGTAGAAGTTGCTGGAATCAATGCGAATCACAACTCACTGAAACACGTTATCATACAATGGTGGTCAGCTAAATATAAAAATGAGGCACACAGACTCCTTCTTCAGGCCACACCTATTTTTATCTGTTGGAATCTCTGGAAAAACAGGTTTGCCAGCAAATAGGAGGGAAACCATCCAATATCAGTAGGGTTAAATATGTCAAAGATAATTACAAGATACTCACCTTTACTTTTCCTCAAGTTAAATGGACTTCAACTTGGAGAGGATTAATTCACTAGGGGGAAATTGTATTCATGATACGAAAGTAACTATGGTGGCATGGCAAAAACCACAGAACAGTGGATCAAAATCAATACGAATGGTAGTGCCATTAACAACCCCCGCAAGATTGGAGCAGGTGGAATCATAAGGGACAAATTAAACTTATAAGATGGTGCTGACATTTGCTGTTCCGCTTGGTATTGGTACAAAGAACCAAGCAGATCTTGAAGATGATATCTTTGGTATGACTTGGGGGCTGGAATAAGGATATAGGAAAATTTTACAAGAAGTGGATTCACAGCTTCTAGTGAACTGGATTGCACAGAAAACCAGCCCCAATTGACCATAATGAAACAAGTGGAGAAACTGCAAGTTCTCATCAATCAAACTCATGAATTCAAGTGACAACACATCTTCAGAGAAGCTAATTTTGTGGCAGATTCTCTATCCAAACTTAGCAACACAATCAATGCTCCTCAATTATTTTATGACAATCATATACTACCAACAGAAAGCAAAGCCTACTATCAGCTAGACATTCAGGAAATGCCAAGTTTTAGAAGAAAGAACATTAAGAAGATCAAAGAACCTCCGTAAACATTTTTTACCCCCTTTTCAACTTATCTATAATTCAAGATTATATCTTCTTTGAATAGGTAGAATAGGATAGTTTGATAGTTTTTCAAGTATATAAAGGGAGAGTCTCCCTTGTTTATATTCCTAGATTCTTTGTATAGAGAGGAGTCCTCCCTTTTAGGTGCTTAGTTTCTTGGTTATCTTTTTTGTAAGGGGATGAGTTGACTACCTTTGGGAAAGTCAAGTTTTAACCACCTTAGAATCAGAGGTTAGGCTTATGACCCCGTCCTTGTATTTTTGCTTTTATTAATGTCACGACCCGGATTCAGGAATCCGAATCGCAACCGGCATCATTAACCTCTCAGAGGTCGCAGAGAAGCCTCTTCTTGGATTCATCACATTCATATGGTTAATTTTAGCGAAAAATTTAAAACTTTTTATATGTATGAAGTATACATAGACTACATATAGTAGTTACATAGTTTTATCACATACTAAACTTAACATAAAGAAACACACATCTACCGTAAGAGTCAATTCAAAATAGAAGATGAATATATCATAAATAGTTTCCCAATATGGCCTTATTACAAAGCTTCGAAATGAAAGTACGAAAGAAACGCTAGGGACAACATCCACTATCTATGTCTAAAACAAAGGCTAGACTAAAACTGTAGCATTCTCGAAATCAAGAGGACCTACCAAATGGTCTGGAGAACGCTGATGTCCAAACCGCTGCAAGTGTCGTCAATCTGTCCTATAACCTGCACCTATAAAAATAGTATATAGTAGGGGGTTAGTACACCACTTGTACTAAGTATGGGTGTATGCACACATACACATAAAGCTATGCATGATCAATGAAAGCTCTTCCTAAGCAACATGCATTTCTTGAAAGTCTAGTCATTTGAATTTCCTAATTCGTTATTTGTGAATTGTGGTATGAAAATGATGTATTTTAATGCATTCAAAGCACAAAAATCATTTTCTATATGATTACAATCCATTAGTATCATCAACATAATTTTAGAACCCCTCGGGTGAAGATTTGAAATTTTAAGTCCCCTAACCCGAGACCTCTGTCATCCATACTTAGTTTTATTTTCAGTCTTTTTCTCCTTATTGTTGTGTAGTTAAATAATTCCTATGGTCCTATGTTTTACTTACAAGTACAATGCTTCATTGTAGTCCCATACCCACAATGGATCGATGTAAGTAATCCAAAGAATAAGGAATGATTTCCCTACCTTATAGTGAGTCATTCTTTACACTATGTATTCATCATGTTTCATAATCCATTCTCTATTGGTCATGCCATTTAGTTCATTACTTTCATGTTAGGGAAGTTATGAGGTATTTAGTTAACATTACGTTCCTCCTTCCCTTTATTAGCATCATATATGAAGTCATTATAAACCAATCTTATTGGCCTTGCCCCTTATTTGCTGAAACTTTATGAGTGTGACATTGGCAATTGACATTCTTAAGCTCTTCTTCATTGCTTACTTTGAACATACATTCCATCATCATCATCAATCTCACTTTCATAGAGACATCATAGGGAATAAGATCATGCGAGCTAACACGAAATCCAGTGTCTGCCTCACACCGAACAAGGGTGATTCACCGGTTAAAATGAATCTAGACCATGTGAGCTACTCATGGAATCCAGTGTCTGCCCCACACATTGAAATGGGTGATCCCCGGATAAGGCGAATCTATCTCAAGTGTTCACTCCACACCGAAAAAGAGTGGCTCACGGCTATAGTGAATCAAGAACATATCGTGAGCATTAACCGACATAGATCATGTGATCTAAACATGAAATCCTGTGTCTGCCTCACATCGAAGAGGGGTGGAATCACCGGCCAAGGTGAAAACGTACATGCCTAGCTCTCTTTGGTGGAAACCACTAGCTAGTTCCTATGTTGGCTAGACATAGTTCGAAGACTAGGGACTTAATGAGACTACTTATCCACCTCGGTGGTAGCCTCGTCGCATGAGACTTACACGTGCAAGCATATGCTCATAACTAGTCTATCGGTGTTGTGCTCACTTTCATTATCTTCTTTATCTTTTAGAGTTGACTCAAGCATTATGGAAGCTTACTTCTGGATTGAGATTTACTTACTCTTTTGATGACCTGTCATCCTTACTTTACATTGATGAAATGTGAATTGTCCTTACATATCATCCTTACTTTGCATTGGTAAAATGCGAATTGTCCTTACATATCACCCTTACTTTACATTGATGAAATGTAAATTGTCCTTACATATCATCCTTACTTTACATTGATGAAATGTGAATTGTCCTTACATATCATCCTTAGGTGTTAATGAGACTAGTCTCACACATTCTAACACCTTCATTCGTGAGTATTCTTTTAACATAGTAGCTTAGGTGTAAGTAAGACTTGTCTCACTTCCTTTAACACCCCATTCTGGTCACTTACTTAATTTAGACCCCTTTAATTATGTTATAACTCATGTTACTTCTTTACTTTAGTGTAGTATCTTAATATCATCGTTTATGGACGATGAGCACTTCGTTCAATGAGTTTCATATGTTCATAGTTCATTCTTTAGAGCATGTTGGGAGTTGTCCCAATGAATGTCATGCCCTTGGTTATGGATTCATTGACTTACTTTAGAAGTTCTTATAATATCATTTGATATTCTAACTACACAAGATTGGGATATGATTAGTATTGGCATAAACATTTGGGATGTTATACTAGCAAATCATTTATATTGGCATAAGCCAATTTTACGTATGTTCATATTTAAATTGAATATGTATGATACTTTAGCCAATCTTTCAATCATTTATATAAGATCCTAGCCATTAGCATGCATTCGTTTTGACAAAGTATTGTTAGCCTATTTTATTGGCATAAGGTAGTCAATTCATTCAAGATGTGATTTCAAAGGATGTCTTTCAAGCGAATCTTAGTTCATGACTTTAGGGTAATGTTTTTAAGACATGTTGGACATCATGATATTAACATTTGATGACTTTATTATCTTTATAACATTACAATAACATCAAGACAATCATTCGTACAACACATCAACGCTTAAGCATTTACAGACACAACTACCACATCATCAATTCTTAATTTTTGTTTACTGCCTCTTTTTTGCGTTTTTGTTCTAAGTGTTTTGATCGTGAATGATTAGGTTTAGGAACTGACTTTGACATATTCAACTAAGGTATTTTATCAAATTAACTAACTGATTAGTAAATTATCAAAACGCCCTTCCTAAGTTGACTAAACATAGAAAGATGTTGACTTTGACCAAAATCTGGAAATCGGCATTGACCCTTGTTTCTGTCAATATTTTGACTTTTAATTAATTAATTAAATCCTTAATTTAATTAATTTAGGGACCTAGGGAATTTACTAAAATATCCCTAAGTCTTTGGGACCATAGCTAACCCTTTTGGACCATCCTAGGTTAGGTACTAGGTTGTCCCCTTAACTAGTACTAGGTTCCACCCGATTTGTCCTGGCTGTCAGGTGCATTAGGGGGTCCAATTCGGTTATTTCTAGGTTAGTTGGCTAGTTATGATAGTTGGTTAGGACTTAGAGTTTGTTAGGTTTTCTGGTCCCACATGGAGGTACCCGTCCGTGCGTGTCATGCCTAACCGCCCTAACCGAATTCAGTAGGGTGGTTCCGTGGTCCCCTTGGCCGGTTCCATCATGTGTGCTGCCCATGTACTTGCACATAGGTTTGTTGACTTTCCTAACTAACTTATCTTGGTGGCTCATTTGGGAATGCTCACTTATTGTCCCAAGGACCCTCACCATGTCCTTGGGCACTGCTTAATTTACATGATTATTTGAGATGGTCAAGTGGAATGGTATCTAGGCTTGACACTTGGATGCCTCATACCTTTTTTGAGTTGGACGACATATATTTTATTCGCTTAGGGTCCTCATTGCAGGTGCATTTCTTGAAATCAATCTTGGATTGGGGCATGACAACCCAAAAATATATTTCTTATTCGTATATAGAAAATTGGCTAATATCCCTTAGCCAATTTTTCTATACTATGCCCAATATTTCTCAATATTGGGCATTGGGGTGCCTATGTATCCCTAATAGGCTATCCTAAGGGCATATTGTGCTCTTCATTAGACATATGATTTTCTGGAACGTTACATTATCCCCCCCTTAGGAACATTCATCCCTGACTGACACTTACACATCATTTAAACAAAAAGGGTGATTTTCGAAAGTTACTTTATCATGCTTAAACTTTTCTCTTTTGTGAATATCTGATTCACACTTATTTGTATGATGCATAAAATTCAAACTTATCTGAAGCTTCATATTTGAGATTGAGGAATTTTCTCTCAATCACACTTAACTTAATGCACATCACAACTCATGCGATACATAAATCATGTCTATGCTACACAAAAACAGCAACATGAAATGCAAACATGACTTAATTTTAACTCACATAGTGCTATTATAAGACATACGATTAGTGGACTATCACACCTAATCAACTAAAGCACTTATACTTAGAGTTTTCTTAAACATGAACCAGACTTATGAAGAGAATATCTAACCTTAAGAACTGAACAAATGAGGGTAGCGGGATCTCATATCGGCCTCGACCTCCCACGTTGCTCCCTCAACAAGATGGTGCCGCCATAAGACCTTCACGGTGGAAGCCTCCTTGTTCCTCAGCCGCTTCACTTGGCGATCTAAAATTTTGACTGGAAACTCTTCATAAGAAAGGTTCTCATCAACTCCTAACCCCTCAACAGGCAGGATGGATGCTGGATCGCCTAGACATTTCTTAAGCATAGAAATGTAAAACATTGGAAGAACAGAACCCAAGTCTTGAGGTAATTTTAGCTCGTATGCAACGTTTCCCACTCGTTGCAAGATCTCATAAGGACCTATATACCTCGGAGTCAACTTGCCTTTCTTACCAAACCTCATCACCCCTTTCATGGGTGATATCTTCAAATATACCTGATCACCCACCTCAAACTGAAGAGCTCTCTTTCGGTTATCTGCATAGGATTTATGACGATTGTAAGCAGTAGTCAATCTATACTTAATCATCTTCACCTTCTCCACAACCTCATGCATGATCTCGGGACCAAGGATAGCCAAATCTCCTACTTCGAGCCAGCCAATCTGAGATCTAAATCTTCGGACATATAATGCTTCGAAAGGTGCCATTCCAATATTGGAATGGTAGCTATTATTGTAAGAGAACTCTATCAGCGGCAAATGATCATCCCAACTCCCATTGAAGTCAATAACACATGCTCTCAACATTTCTTCAAGTGTATGGATGGTATGCTCTGCTTGCCCATCTGTCTGCGGATGGAAAGCAGTACTAAGCTTCACCTGTGTACCCAAACTTTTCTGGAAAGATTTCCAAAAATGAGAAGTGAATTGAGCCCCTCTGTCCAAAATAATAGATAGGGGAATCCTATGCCATCTATCTGATCTCTATAAAGCTTGGCATAGTCTACGGCCTTGAAGGTAGACTTCACATGTATGAAGTGAGAGGACTTGGTCATTCTATCAATAATAACCCAAATGGAATCATGTAGTTTCCTAGTCTTTGGCAGACTAACCACAGAATCCATATTGATAGCCTCCCACTTCCACGTTGGGATCTCAATCGTTTGAGTGAGACCTCCAGGCTTAAGGTGTTCGACTTTAACCTGTTGGCAGTTCGGACACTCCTCCACGAACTTAAAGATATCTCTCTTCATGCCTTCCCACCAATAGACCTCTTTAAGTTCTTGGTACATTTTGGTGGCACCTGGATGGATGGAATATCGGGAACCATGAGATTCTGCCAAAATACTTGACCTTAAATCATTCACATTGGGCACACATAATCTGTTCTGATATCTGAGTACGCCATCTCCTTCTAACGATAATGACTCATTCAACTTACTCAATAACAATTCTTTCAACTCCATGAGTACTGGGTCAAGGTGTTGATTGTCTTTAACATCTACAACAAATGAGGATTTTGAACTTGAGTGAACCGAAACACCCCCACTTGGTGCATCTGTCAGCCGTACACCCAATCTTGCCAATTGGTGCACCTCTTTAACCAGCTCCTTATTCTCGTCATTAATATGTGAAACGCTGCCCATACTCAGTCTGCTCAACGCATCGGCCACCATATTGGCCTTACCTGGGTGATAGTACACACTCATGTCATAATTCTTGAGAAGTTCTAGCCATCTCCTCTGACGAAAATTCAACTCCCTCTACGTGAATACATACTGAAGACCCTTATGGTCAGTATACATATCAACATGTACACCATATAAATAATGTCTCCACAACTTCAATGCAAAGACAACCGCGGCTAGTTCAAGACGTGAGTAGGGTAGTTCTTTTTGTGGACATTCAATTGTCTTGATGCGTATGCAATCACCTTACCATTCTGCATGAGAACACATCCCAAACCTACTCGAGAAGCATCACAATATACCACATACCCCTCACCACTTCTCGGCAACGTCAATACTGGGGCCGAAGTGAGTCCGTCCTTGAGTTCTTGAAAACTCTTGTCACATTTCTCGGACCACTCAAACTTCGCCTTTTCTCTGCCAATGCGGTCAATGGTGCAGCAATAGTGGAAAACCCTTCCACAAACTTGCAATAATAATTGGCTAAACAAAGAAAACTCCGAATATTTGTAGGAGTAAGGGTCTCGGACAATTCTTCACCGCCTCAACCTTCTTAGGATGAACTTCAACACCTTGGTCGGTCACAACATGACCAAGAAAGGTCACTGATCTCAACCAGAATTCACATTAGCTGAACTTTGCATACAACTGATGTTCTCTGAGTACTTGCAATGTCTTTATTAAGTGTACCTCAAGCTCTTCTTTAAACTTAGAGTATATGAGAATGTCATCTATGAATACTATGACGAAGGAATCAATGTACTCACGGAAGACCCTATTCATAAGGTCCATAAACACGGCTGGTGCATTTGTGAGACCGAATGACATAACCTGAAACTCATAGAGCCCATATCTAGTACGAAAAGCCATCTTAGGGACGTCTTCTCGCCTCACTCTAAGCTGATGGTAGCCTGACCGAAGGTCTATCTTGGAAAAGAAACTTGAACCTTGGAGTTGGTCAAACAGATCGTCGATTCTGGAAGAGGGTACTTATTCTTTATAGTGACTTTGTTGAGTTGCCGATAATCGATGCACATTCTAAGGGTTCCATCCTTTTTCTTTACGAACAACACTGGAGCACCCCATGGGGATATGCTCGGCTGGATGAAGCCCTTATCAAGTAGATCTTTTAACTGCAACTTCAACTCTTTGAGTTCAGCTGGTGCCATCCTATACGGGGAATAGAAATTGGCTTGGTGTTGGGATCTAAATCAACACCAAAGTCAATCTCACGTTCAGGAGGGACTCCTGGTAAATCCTCCGGAAAGACATCTGGGAACTCATTCACTATTGACACAAATCTATGGAAGGGACTTCTTGATCTAAGTCATTGACTCTAACTAAGTGGTATAAATACCCCTTAGCTATCATCTTATTGGCCTCTAAGTTTGAAACAATTTGGCCGACTGGACTTGAACCACGCCCTTCCCATTCCAGTTCTAACTCATTTGGAAACTGAACCTCACTACCCTGTTTCGACAGTCTATTGTGGCATAACACTTGTGAAGCCAATCCATACCCAAGATTATGTCAAAATCGAGCATGGCTAACTCCACTAGATCAGCGTGAGTGACTATATCAAGGACGTGAATTGGGCAATTTTTGTACACTTTCTCAGCTCTAATGCCGTCCCCTATGGGAGTACTTACTAAAATTGGATCATGCAAGATTTCAGGAAGCACATCAAATCTACTAGCTATCAATGGAGTGACAAATGATAGAGTGGATCCTGGATCTAACAATGCATACACAGGGAAAGTAAAGACATGCAACGTACCCGTGACTACATCAGCTGACTTCTCTTGCTCTTCTCTACCTTTCAGTGCATAGAACCTGTTCCTCTTGGGAGGTTCGGCTGCACATTTGCATTCGCCGAGGCTGAGCATTTACCTTGGCTTGATTATTCACTTGAGGACAGTTCGGACCATGTGTCCACTTTTGCCGCACCCGAAACAGGTGTTAGTACCTCAAACACATGCACCCACACTTACCACAAGGCCTATTGGTTCGCTGGACGTTACGGTCATTGCCCTTTCTGGGGCCAGACTTATTCACCTTAGCTCTTGAATTACCTGAAGGAGCGGAGTTACCTGAGTGCCTCTTGAACTTAGGCCTGTTTTGGACTCCAAATGAGCCCCTACCCGAGCTCGAACTAGGCTGGTCCGCGCCTTAGGCTTCTTGCCTTCGTGAACCTTTCTCTTACGGCGACTCTCCTCCACTTTTGAGCATGCACCATCAACCTGCCCAAAGCCATATTGTCATGCAGCATGGCTGCCCGACAATCTTCTACTAGATCCTTAGATACGCCAGTAACGAATTGCTCATCTCATCCCGCTATTTGCCACAGAGAAGAAGCATACTTTGACAATTTCACAAATTCAAGAATACTCCTTGACAGACATACCTCCTTCTCTTAGGTTGATGAACTCTTCAAGCTTGGCTTCTCTTTTCTCCCTTGGGAAGAACCTCTCCAGAAAGCAGTCTTGAGAACATCCCAAGTGATGGAAACATCTCCTCTAGCTTGGCCATCAGCCCACATACGGTACCCAACCTGTGCCACATCCTTGAGTTGATATGCAGTCAACTCAGCCTTTGCCTCCTCATCAACTCCCATGGAACACATAATCTTGTGGACCTCATGTACGAACTTCTGAGGATCCTCGCTGGCCTTGGACCCATAGTACACTGGGGGATTCATCCTGGTGAAATCCCTCAGCCTGCTAGCCATGGTACTAGCATGCAGGTTCTCTCTGGGAGCACCCTCTCTCGCGGATTCAGCCGTGATGGCTTGAGCCTGAGTCGTGATGGCATGTGCCGTCTGCAGCAAAGCATTCCTCACTTATCCATTTGTCAATCCATCTGGGTTGACATGCACTTGTTAAGCAGCAGCTGGGTCTTGAGGAGGAGCTTGATTCCCTTCCGCAGCTGCTTCCTCAATTCTTCTCGCGGCATTCTTCTTCTGTTCATTTTCTACACGTATACACAAGAACATAGTTATATCCTCAAAATTACATAAAATGTCACAACTCTACATGGCACGATAAAGAGTAGAAGAAGGGAGAATTTCCTATCATCGCATAGTCTCTAAGTCATGATTGTGGAGCGCTTCACAACCATAAGCTAGAAACTACGTAACGTGGTTGTGTTGAGATTTAGATCCTAGGTAATTTAACCTCATGCTCTGATACCAAGTTTGTCACAACCCGGATTCAGGAATCCGAATCGCACCGGCGTCGTTGACCTCTCACAGGTCGCAGACAAGCCTTCTTGCATTCATCACATTATAGTTAATTTGCGGAAAATTTAAAACTTTTTATATGTATGAGTTACATAACTTCATATAGTAGTTACATAGTTTCATCATATACTAAGCTCAACATAAAGAAACAACCATCTATCGTAAGAGTCAATTCGAAAGAGAAGATTAATATCATAAATAGTTTGCCAAATACGGCCTTATTACAAAGCTTTGAAATGAAAGTACGAAAGAAACTCTAGGGGCAACATCCACTAGCTATGTATAAAACTAAGGCTAGACTAAAACTGTAGCATCCTCGAAATCAAGAGGACCTACCAAATGGTCTGGAGAACGCTGATGTCCAAACTGTTGCAAGTGTCGTCAATCTGTCCTCTGACCTGCACCTATAAAAATAGTAAATAGTAGGGGGTTAGTACACCACTTGTACTAAGTATGTGTGTATGCACACATACACATAAAGCTATGCATGATCAATGAAAGCTCTTCCTAAGAAACATGCCTTTTCTGGAAAGTCTAGTCATTAGACTTTCTTAATTCGTTATTTGTGAATTGTGGTATGAATATGATGTATTTCAATGCATTCAAAGAAAAAAACTCATTTTCTATATGATTACAAGCCATTAGTATCACCAACATAATTTTAGAACCCCTCGGGCGAAGATTTAAAATTTTAAGTCCCCTAACCCGAGAGCTCTGTCATTCATACTTAGTTTTATTTTCAGTCTTTTTCTTCTTGTTGTTGTGTAGTTCAATAATTCCTTTGGTCCAATATTTTACTTACAAGTGCAATGATTCACTGTAGTCCCATACCCACAGTGAATCGATGTAAGTAATCCAAGGACTAAAGAATGATTTCCCTACCTTATAGTGAGTCATTCTTTAGAATATCTATTCATCACGTTTCATAAGCCATTCTCTATTGGTCATGCCATTTAGTTCATTACTTTCATGTTAGGGAAGTTATGAGTATTTATTTAACATTACGTTCCTCCTTCCCTTTATTGGCATCGTATAAAAAGTCATTATAAGCCAATCTTATTTGGCCTTGCCCATTATTTGCTGAAACTTCATGAGTGTGACATTGACAATTGACATTCTTAAGCTCTGCTTCATTGCTCACTTTGAGCATACGTTCCATCCACATCATCATTCTCACTTTCATAGAGATATCATAGGGAATAAGATCATGCGTGCTAACATGAAATTCAGTGTATGCCCCACACCAAAAAAGGGTGATTCACCGGTTAAAATGAATCAAGACCATGTGATCTACTCATGGAATCCAGTGTGTGCCCCACACATGGAAAGGGGTGATCCCCGGCTAAGGCGAATCCATCTCAAGTGTTCACTCCACACCAAAAAAGAGTGGCTCACGGCTATTGTGAACCAACAACATATCATGAGCATTAACCGACATAGATCATGGGAGCTAAACATGAAATCCTGTGTCTGCCCCACACCGAAAAGGGGTCGAATCACCGGCCAAGGTGAAACCGTACATGCCTAGCTTGCTTAGGTGGAAACCACTGGCTAGTTCCTATGTTGGCTAGACATAGTTCGAAGACTAGGGACTTAATGAGACTACTTATCCACCTCGGTGGTAGCCTCGTCGCATGAGACTTACACGTGCAAGCACATGCTCATAACTAGTCTATCGGTGTTGTGCTCACTTTCATTATCTTCTTTATCTTTTAGAGTTGACTCAAGCATTATGAAGCTTACTTCTAGATTGAGATTTACTTACTCTTTTGATGACTTGTCATCCTTACTTTACATTGATGAAATGTGAATTGTCCTTACATATCATCCTTACTTTACATTGATGAAATGTGAATTGTCCTTACATATCATCCTTACTTTACATTGATGAAATGTGAATTGTCCTTACATATCATCCTTACTTTACATTGATGAAATGTGAATTGTCCTTACATATCATCCTTAGGTGTTAATGAGACTAGTCTCACACATTCTAACACCTTCATTCGTGAGTATTCTTTTAACATAGTAGCTTAGGTGTAAGTAAGACTTGTCTCACTTCTTTAACACCCATTCTGGTCACACTTAATTTATACCCCTTTAATTATGTTATAACTCACGTTACTTCTTACTTTAGTGTAGTAGCTTCATATCATCGTTTATGGACGATGGCACTTCTTTCAATGAGTTCATATGTTCATAGTTCATTCTTTAGAGCATGTTGGGAGTTGTCCCAATGAAGGCATGCCCTTGGTTATGGATTCATTGACTTAATTTAGAAGTGCTTATAATATCATTTGATATTCTAACTACACAAGATTGGCATATGAGTAGTATTGGCATAAAAATTTGGGATGTTATACTAGCAAATTATTTTTATTGGCATAAGCCAATTTTACGTATGTTCATATTTAAATTGAATACGTATGAACCTTTAGACAATCTTTCAATCATTTATATAAGCTCTTAGACATTAGCATGCATTCTTTTGACAAAGTAATGTTAGCCAATTTTATTGGCATAAGGTAGTCAATTCATTCAAGATGTGATTTCATAGGATGTATTTCAAGACAATCTTGGTTCATGACTTTAGGGTAAGTTTTTTAACACATATTGGACATCATCATATTAACATTCGACGACTTTAGTATCTTCATAACGTTACAATAACTGCAAGACAATCATTCGTACAACACATCAACTCTTAAGCATTTACAGACACAACTAGCACATCATCAATTCTTAATTCACGTTATTCCCATTTAACTTCATACGATTTCAATATCATAGGTTCATTCGAAATTAATCATTAAAGAACATTACACATAAGATCAGCCAGCACCACATACCAACAACATGATCTCTAACCTATTCAACATCGAACCAAAAAGGATACTAGGGACAAGGAGTTCGACGAGAACACGGAACAACCCTAGTTTTCAGATCTTTGAATCGTTGAAAGAAAGTTCTCTTGGAGAAAGAAGTCCAGGAGTGAAACCCATACCTTAAGTAGAACTTAATCTACGAAGACCACCTCAAACGAAACCTTGAATATACCTTGAAATCTCCTAAGAACGTCTATGCACTTTTCCGTTTTAGCATTCTTTGCTTACTGCCTCTTTCATGCGTTTTTGTTACAAGTGTTTTGATGTTGAATGATTAGGTTTAGGAACTGACTTTGACTTATTCAACTAAGGCTAGTAAATTGACCATCTGATTAGTAAATTACCAAAACGCCCTTCCAAAGTTGACTAAACATAGGAAGATGTTGACTTTGACCGAAATCTGAAAATCGGCATTGACCCTTGTTTTGGTCAACATTTTGACTTTTAATTAATTAATTAAATCCTTAATTTAATTAATTTAGGGACCTAGAGAAATTACTAAAATATGCCTATGTCTTTGGGACCATAGCTAACCCTTTTGGACAATCCTAGGTTAGGTACTAGGTTGTCCCCTTAACTTGTACTAGGTTCCACCCGATTTGTCCTAGGTTGTCGGGTGCGTTAGAGGGTCCAATTCGGTTAGTCCTAGGTTAGTTGGATAGTTAGGATAGTTGGTTAGGACTTAAAGTTATTTAGGTTGGCTGGTCCTACATGGAGGGACCCGTCCGTGCGTGTCATTCCTAACCGCCCTAACCGAATTCGGTTAGGGTGGTTCCGTAGTCCCCTTGGACGGTTCCTTCACGTGTGCTGCCCATGTGCTTGCACATGGGTTTGTTGTACTTTCCTAACTAACTTATCTTGATGGCTCATTTGGTAATGCTCACTTATTGTCCAAGGACCCTCACCATGTCCTTGTGCACTGCTTAATTTACATGTTCATTTTAGATGGTCATGTGGAATTGTATCTAGGCTTGACACTTGGATGCCTCATACCTTTTGTGAGTTGGATGACATATGTTTTATTAGCTTAGGGTCTTCATTGCAGGTACATTTCTTAAACATCAATCTTGTATTGGGGCATGACAACCCAAAAATATTTTTCTTATTCGTATATAGAAAATTAGCTAATATCCCTTAGCCAATTTTTCTATACTTTGCCTAATATTTGTCAATATTGGGCATTGGGATGCCTATGTACCCCTAATAGGATATCCTAAGGGCATACTGGGCTCTTCATTATACATATGATTTTCCGGAACGTTACAATTAATAATAACGCCTGGGTGTGCTGCTCAGCCCCTACCCCTCCAAGGGTATTTCAACTAAAAAAAAACATAAACCCTAACCCTATCCCTAACCCAAAACCTAACCCTAACACTAACCCAAAACCCCAAGCCCAAAATGACAAAACCCAAACATTAAACACTAAACCACAGATTTTAAACAAAAATTCCTAAACCCCGAAACCTATAACCAAAAAAACACCCAACATCCTAACCCTAACCCTATCCCTAATATGAACCCTAACGCTAACCCTAACACTATACTTAACCCTAAGCCCTAAGCCCAAAACCCAAAATACTAAAACCCTAACATTAAACACTTAACCATAGACATTACAACTCAAATCCTAAACCCCAAACCCTAAAACCTAAACACAAACCTAAACTCTAACCCTTACCCTAACATTAACCATAACCCTAATCCTCTCATAAAATGTCACATCCCAGACCACACTCTTGAAGTTAGAGAACAATCTCGGATTGTAACCGGCGTAGTTGACCTCTCAGAGGTCTTATACAAGCGCTTTCATATCATTCATTGCATATACATAGTGAAAAGTAGTGCGGAATTAAAAATTTTCACAAAACTTATCATAGTCTTTAAAAACTCTTTCATATAAAAGTAATAGGAAATACTAAGTCTCAATCTCATCATCTTAGACACAAGAGTACTTGGGACACGGACCATACGAATTAGAAAATATAGAACTACTAAGTCTATTACAATACTTCATTACAGAAACATAAAAGACATATATGCCCTCGAGTCAAATGAGGACATACTTCAACTTCTCTTGAATGATGCTACGGTCCAAGTCTTGCTTGACAAACGCTCCTCACCTACCAGTAACTGTATAGATAGATAAAAGCATGAATTAGTACAACCACATGTACTAAGTATGGCATAATGCATAAAAATCATGAAAACGGACATTTATTGGAAATATGCATCTTTTCATTTAAATATCATCATATCATCAAAAGAACAACATTTAACAACTTAGAATCAGATAAGAAAACATTTAAAACAATTATCACATTTATAGAACTCACTTTACAGTGAACTCAATTCATTGTACAGGGAAGTGCCTCACTGTTACAGTGAATTCTTCTAATTTCGTTTTAAACATCTTCTAGCATGTAGTCTTCTCACTAAAGTTATACTAAGATTCACTTAAGTCACAAAAAGAGAGACCGCCCATACACCCTCTCAAAATGTGCCTAAAAGATCCTTAAGATTACTTATAATGAGTCACATACACACTTACAAAGCATCTTAAACATCAATGTAACATTCTTCTACCAAAGGTGATTCTAAGTCTTACTTGAGTGAGTTGTGAAGTAACCGCCCATACAATCCATTACACACACACTCAAGAGATCCTGTAGACTCCCTAGGATAGAATCATTCTCACTAAGCACACCAACACATAGATGATATGAGATTCTCCTTCCAAAGGCAATCAAAAGACCTACTTAAGTAAATCAAGAAGATAACTTCCATGATTGACCTCTTCAAGATTACCTAAATATTCCTTAAGACTACCTAAGTCTTAGATCATGTCTACAACACCAAACATATTCCCTAACTAGAGTCATTCTCAAGACTTCCATAGATAAGACATGAAGAGATCATCCTTTATGCCCTCTTCACACTTTAACTAAGGTATCCTTAAGTCACTTTAGATTAGGTACTTATTCATTTACGTACCTTATATCATTGAGTCATTAGTTCATTAGTTCATTTAAGAGACTCATACATTACATAAAGGAAATTCAAATAATGGTCTTGGAGAAGACCTAGGAACTCTTACTAACATCTTCAAAGCCTATTGTGCAATATCTAGATAATGTCCCATACCACCAACTAAACCTCATAGAACTTCTCTAATGATAATATGTATCCCATATGATGAGAATAGGACATAACCGACATAGACCATATTAGCAAAGCATGGAATCCAGAGTTCTATCTCACTCCGATGAGGTTGTTCCACTTGCCAATGGTAGAACTTAGACACATCCCATGTAGTCATATGGTTAAGGAAATATGAAGGGCATACTTGTAATCTAGTCTCATACTTTAACAAGAACTACTTCCCTTACCATACTCACTCGGTTCTAGCCTTCGTTCTCATAGATTTAATCATATTAAGATTCATACAAAAGGGTTTCATATCAAGTTCATAACACAATTACATTTACCCTACCAAAGCATGGTCCACTAGGGCTATCTCACTAAGGCGAAAAGAATCTCATCATGAATTTCCTAAGGATTGATATGATGTCTTTCAGCCCAATCAACCTTAAGTACATCATTCATTACATGAAGGATACCATTACGGCTTTCGACTTCAAGGTTCATAACCTTACCACTAGGTTCTAGGTTTCACATAAAGGACCCTCTTATCATCATTCAAGGTCTCACCTAATATTCATTCATTCATGACTAAGACTCTTTAGCTTCATAAGTCAATACATCACATATTCACTATCATACAAGATTCAAGTAAGGGATACAAGTCTACCTAAACAAGACACCACATACTTCACTTTAGCACATATAACATACATTCTTTAGATACTTAATAATGACCCTTAACATCATTTAGTCCACCTATTCATTACCTTAACATCATCTACATAACCATTATAGACTCATATATCCAAGTTAGGAACAACCACATATCAACTCTAAGATTACACACTTAACACATAGTCATAGCATAACATGATTACCTAATAACACATACTTTCACATATATATAGATATGATCATAGTCCACATATTCAACCATAAAAATCAACATAATACTTCAAGTAGTTGCCGACAAGGCCATGATCATCAATATACTTAAAATAACGCCGACAAGGCCACATCAATTTACATAACACCGCCACCATAAGTGGACCAGACCAATCACAACATAATTGAAGTCTAATTAAAATTAATTAAAAGGAATTAGGGCAGCGTAACACCACTTCATCATCAACACTTCAAGCCAATGCCAAATCATCCAGATCAATACCATGAGGCCCTTACCCATGGCCATGAACATCAATTCAACACATAAACTATAATACTCAATGAAATCTAAAGTAATTGAATATGTATTCAACAATCTAAGACCCATTAGATAACAATTGAATACAATTCTTATATCATTAGAAAGCTCATAAGAAAATACACATGAATTCATAAACATCAAGACCAATATCAAGTAACCCATAAATTAGTCAAAAACTAGGGTTCATCAATTACATGGGTTCATAGGTTAATTGAGTTAAACCCACCTTAAAAACAACAATTTAATCACTAAACAACGATTAAAAACCATTAATGCAAGAACCCATGGTAGATCATGAAATAGGTCAATTTATCTTTTGAAAACTTTAGGAAACATCTTTGAAGTTGGGATCCTTGATGAAACAAGTTTCAAGTATCAAAAACCATACGTCAATGAATCTAATTATTCAATTTGATGAAGAATATCCACTGAATTCTTCACACCAATCTCTTCCTTTACTTTGGACTTCAATGGAGTCTTTGGGAATTCTTAAGAGATTTTGGGGTTTTGATTTTGAAGAATGAAATCTTCTATGTTTTAATGACTTTTAAACACCTTTAAAATGCCCAATATACCCCTTAGGAACCCTAAAACTCTATATTTTGGAGTGGGGTGAATTTACAATTTCACCCCTAACTTACAATGTACCTGCGTGCAGGCCACAGTAACCATCGACGGTTGCCCATCGACGGGGCATAGGTCCACTTACGAGCCGTCCTGGCCTCCGTCGATGGGTTAAGAGATTTGGAAATGGGAGCTTAGATCCCCAGTATAAGTCCCAAACGATTCCAACCACCTACGGGGCGTCGACCAGGCCACTGGCCGTCAATTGCCATCCGTAGGTGGACTGCCTTGGGCAGTTTTGGCCACCAACATGGGTCCTTCCTCAAGGACCCTTGGATGGTCCTTGGGGATGTTTGCACGGACGTTTCCACCCCAAACATGATCGTATATGAGACCTATCAAATGATATTCATCCAAAACAGACATGTAAAACTCGACGAAATATGCTTAGACACACACAAGGTCATTTCAAGGCACATCTTTCGAATGTCATGGACGTTCTTGGACGTTTGACCTCCAAACTTCTCGAAACTTGACACACTGACTATAAAAACCATTAAACTCATTTAAGAACTTCACAACATCATTAATAACACATAAACATATAGAACCACACATGAGGCACTTAGGTGAATTAGTCGTCGAACGTCTTGGTCGTCCCTTGACGTTTGACTTCCAATGCACCTAATACCTTAGACACTGCCTCAATAAAATTTAATAGACATATTTAGGACCTTATACAATCTTGACCATAATGTTAGGCTCTAGTTACCCTAAGTCATTTTCGAGGTCTTACAATCTCCCCCACTTGGACAACATTCGTCCTCGAATGACACTTGCCACTCTCGAAACACTTACAAGAATAGAGAATCAACTAGCAGATCATGAGCAAAACATCAACAACTTATCAAGGATAAAACATCAATTTCACATAGTTAAGAGATTCACAACACAACAAGAAACTAGAATACAATTCTATAACTCATTATGCTAGAAAACTTACATGATTCAATCCAAATAGCAAAAACTCATTTTATATTCACTATTATACTCATACACATCAGTTCTAACCACATTACAAAAATTTTAGACCAAAGAATCAATTAGTCAATTTCGCAAAAATTTTACAGTGAGTAATTTCCAAGCTACAGTGAGTTTAAAAAACTTTTCAATAATGCAACTTTTATGAAATTCATGATATAGACATGCTAATATGCAATGTAACATACTATGAAAACTTTTACACATGATCATGGCTTCATAAAACACAAAATGCAAGAAGTTAATGAAATTCAAATTCAATCAAACTCTAGACATCATGCACATGCTACAAACTAGCACTCTATCTAGCCATACTCCCCCACATAGAAGGAACTCATATCTCAACAAGAGAAATAAGACTTACAAACATCATCATCACTATCATCCGGCTTCTTTCCTCTAGTCTGGAGTGCATAGAAACACCTCTTTGTTGGAGCATCTTCCTTTGGAACACTAGGGGCAGCTTACTTACCCTCTCTTCCTCTAGAAGCAATCATAGGACAATCTCTCACTTTGTGCACATCTTTTCCACATCCAAATAAACCCCCGGTACCCACTAGACACTCAACATAATGTTTCTTTCCACATTTGGCACATGTAGGTTTGCCATTTTGAGAACTACCTCCATTCTCAATCTTGAACTTAGCACTCCTAGATTCTTCTTGAGTGTTAACCCTCTTTTTAGACTTATGTTTCCCTTCATCACTTGCACCACTCCTTTTCAAGTTTCTAGACATCTTCCTAAGTTTAAACTCTTAAATAGATTGTGCATACACCATGAGTCTAACTAAGGTAATATCATCATGTAGCATAGCCGTACGACATTCTTCCATCACCAAGTCGGCGACCCCGGTAACAAAGCAACTCATTTCATCCCTTGGATTAGACACTAGGGATGGTGCATATCTTGACAAAGTTGAGAACTTCAAAGAGTATTCATCAACAATCATATTGCCTTGCTTGAAATTGATAAACTCCTCTAATTTTACCTCCCTTCCTCTTACGGGGAAGGTACTTACAAAGAAAAACTTCCTTAACTCTTCCCACTCAATAGGATCCGACTCCACCGGCCTATTCTCCTTCCATTTAGTGTACCATATTTGAGAAACATCTCTCAATTGATACGAAGCCAACTCCACCTTCTCCCTAGATGTAACCCCATAGCATTCAATAACTTGTACACACCATCAAGGAACTATTCGGGATCCTCATCTACCTTAGAGCCAAGAAAAATTGGAGGATTCATCCTCACAAAGTCTCTCAACATAGAGGTCATAGTGCTCTCCACAACCCTAGGCACCATACTCAAATTCACTTGAGTTGTTATGTCTCGGGCTAAAGCAATAAAAGCCTCTCTAATCTCTTGATTAGTCAATTTTGGGGGAACCACTGGAACCTCATTACCTCATTCCACATTAGGGACATGATCACCTTGAGGAGGAACTTGAGCACCTAGGACACCTTGCCCATCTTGAAGAACTTTCTCAACTTGAGGAGGAATCTCCTCATTCAACCTCTCCTCTTCCAACCTTCTAGCGGCCATCCTTCTAGTATTCATCTCCTAAAACACAAGGAAATACATTAAGAAGGATACTCATAACATTTACTCTACCGCATGACATAGGAGTAGAAAATAAGGGAAACTCTTTCGTCCTATAGCCTCTCGCCCATAGATGTGTCGCGACTCACACCGATGGTCAAGACTCTACTAGACATGACTTGATGAGAATTTTTTATTTCTAAGACTATTTTCACCAACCTATGCTCTAGTACCTAGCTTTGTCACATCCCGAGACCACACCCTAGAAGTTAGGATACAATCTCGGATTGTAACCAGCGTACTCGACCTCTCGGAGGTCTTATACAAGCTCTTTCATATCATTCATTGCATATACATAGTGAAAAGTAATGCACAATTAAAACTTTTCACAAAACATATCATAGTATTTAAAAACTCTTTCATATAAAAGTAATAGGAAATACTAAGTCTAAATATCATCATCTTAGATACAAAGTACTTGGGACACGGCCCATAAGAATTAAAAAATATAGAACTACTAAGTCTATTACAATACTTCATTAAAGAAACATAAAAGACATATATGCCCTAGAGTCAAACAAGGAAATACTTCGACTTCTCTTGAACGATGCTACTGTCCAAGTCTTGCTTGACAAACGCTCCTCACCTACCAGTAACTATATAGATAGATAAAATCAAGGATTAGTACAACCATATGTACTAATTATGGCATAATGTGTAAAAATCAAGAAAACAGACATTTATTGGAAATATGCATCTTTTTATTTAAATATCATAATATCATCATAAGAACAACATTTAACAACTTAGAATCATATAAGAACACATTTAAAACAAATATCACATTTTTAGAACTCACTTTACAGTGAACTCAATTCACTGTATAGGGAAGCACATTTAAGGCTTACATCATGTTTACAACACCAAACATCTTCCCTAACTATAGTCATTCTCATGACTTCCATAGATAAGACATGAAGAGATCATCCTTTATGCCCTCTTCACACTTTATCTAAGGAATCCATAAGTCACTTTAGATTAGGTACTTATTCATTTACATACCTTATATCATTAAGTCATTAGTTCATTAGTTCATTTAAGAGACTCATACATCACATAAAGGACATTAAAATAATGGTCTTGGAGAATACCTAGGGACTCTTACTGACATCTTCAAAACCTATTGTGCAATGTCTAGATAGCGTCCCATACCACCACCTAAACCTCACATAACTTCTCTAACGCTAATATGTATCACATATGATGAGAATAGGCAATAACCGACATAGACCATGTTAGCAAAGCATGGAATCCGGAGTTATATCCTACTCCAATGAGGTTGTTCTACTTGCCAATGGTAGAACTTAGACACATCCCATGGAGGCACCTTGTTAAGGAAATATGAAGGGCATGCTTTATAATCTAGTCTCATACTTTAACTAGAACTACTTCCCTTACCATACTCACTCGGTGCTAGCCTTCGTTCTCATAGATTTAATCACATTAAGGTTCATACAAAAGGGTTCCATATCAAGTTCATAACCCAATTACATGTACTCTACCAAAGAAAGGTCTGCTAGGGCTATCTCACTATGGCGACAAGAAGCTCATAATGACTTTACTAAGGATTGATATGATGCCGTTCCAGCCAATCAACCTTAAGTCCATAATTAATTACATGAAGGATACCATTACGACTTTCGACTTTAAGGTTCATAACCTTACCAATAGGTTCAAGGTTTCACATAAAGGAATCTCTTATAATCATTCAAGGTCCAACCTAATATTCATTCATTCATGATTAAGACTCTTTAGCTTCCTAAGTCAAATCATCACATATTCACTATCATACAAGCATCAAGTAAGGGATACAAGTCAACCTAAAAAAGACACCACATACTTCACGTTAGCACATATAACATACATTCTTTAGATACTTAATAATGACCCTTAAAATCATTTAGTCAACCTATTCATTACCTTAACATCATCTACATAAGAATTATAGAATCATATAGCCAAGTTAGGAACAACCACATATCAACTCTAAGATTACACACTTAACACATAGTCATAGCATAACATGATTACCTAATAACACATACTTTCACATATATATAGATATGATCATAGTCCACATATTCAACCATAAAAATCAACATAATACTTCAAGTAGTTGCCGACAAGGCCATGATCATCAATATACTTAAAATAACGCCGACAAGGCCATATCAATTTACATAACACCGCCACCATAAGTGGACCAGACCAATCACAACATAATTTAAGTCTAATTAAAATTAATTAAAAGTAATTAGGGCAGCGTACCACCACTTCATCATCAACACTTCAAGCCAATGCCAAATCATCCAATTCAATATCATAAGGCCCTTACCCATGGCCATGAACATCAATTCAACACATAAACTAGAATACTCAATGAAATCTAAATCATTTCAATATAGATTCAACAATCTAAGACCAATTAGATAATAATTGAACAATTCTTATATCAATAGAAAGCCCATAAGAAACTACACAGGAAATCATAAACATCAAGACCAATATCAAGTAACCCATAAATTAGTCAAAAACTACAGTTCATCAATTACATGGGTTCATAGGTTAATTTAGTTAAAACCACCTTAATAACCACAATTCAATCACTAAATAATGATTAAAAACCATTAATTCAAGAACCCATGGTAGATCATGAAATAGGTCAATTCATCTTTTGAAAATTTTAGGAAACATCTTTGAAGTTGGGATCCTTGATAAAACATGTTTCAAGGATCAAAAACCATACCTCAATGAATCTAATTCTTCAGTTTGATGAAGAATCTCCACACAATTCGTCACACCAAGCTCTTCCTTTACTTTGGAATTCAATGGAGTCTTTGGGAATTCCTAAGGGATTTTGGGATTTTGATTTTGAAGAATGAAATCTTATAAGTGTTAATGACTTATAGACACCTTTAAAACACCGAATATATACCTAAGGAACCGTCAAACTCTATATTTGGAAGTGTGGTGAATTTACAAGTTCACCCTTTGATTTACAGTGAACCTGCGTGCAGGCCACAGTGACCATCGACGGTTGCCCATCGACGTGGCGTAGGTCCAATTACGGGTCGTCCTGGCCTCCGTTGATGGTTTAAAAGACTTGTAAATGAGAGATTAGATCCCCAGGATAAGTCCCAAACGATGCCCACCACCTACTGGGCGTCAACCAGGCCACTGGCCGTCGATTTCCATCCGTAGGTGGACTGCCTTGGGAAGTTTTGGCCACAAACATGTGTCCTTCCTCAAGGACCCTTGGTTGGTCCTTAGAGATGTTTTCCCGGACGTTTCCAACCTAAACATGCTCATATATGAGACCTCTCACATTAAATTCATCCAAAACAAACATGTAAAACTCGACGAAATATACTTAGACACACACAAGGTCATTTCAAGGCACACCTTTCGAATGTCATGGATGCTCTTGGACGTTTGACCTCCAAACTTCTCAAAACTTGACACAACTGACTATAAACACCATTTGAACTCATTTAAGGACTTCACAACATCATGTATCACACATAAACACATAGAACCACATATGAGGCACTTAGGTGACTTAGTCGTCGAACGTCTTGGTCATCCCTTGACGTTTGACTTCCAATGCACCTAATACCTTAGACACTGCCTCAATACAATTTAATAGACATATTTAGGACCTTATACCATCTTGACCACAATGTAAGGCTCTAGTTACCCTAAGTCATTTTCGAGGTGTTACATAAACTCTAAATCCAAGCCCAAAATACCAAAACCCAAACATTTTGGGTTTATGGTTTAGGATTTGGAGGTTTAATATCAATTGTTTAGTGTTTAATCTTTCGGTTTGGTATTTTGGGATTGGGGTTTAGGGTTTATGGTAGGGTTAGGGTTAGGGTTAATGTTAGGGTTAGGGTTAGGGTTTAGGTTGGTTTTTAGGTTTTAGGGTTTGGGGTTAAGGATTTGAGTTGTAATATCTATGGTTTAGTGTTTAATGTTAGGGTTTTGGTATTTTGGGCTTCAAATTTAGGTCTTAGGATTAGGGTTAAGGATAGGGTTAGGGTTAGGGTTCGTGTTAGGCATAGGGTTAGGTTTAGGCTTTAGTTTTTTTTAGGTTTTTGATTTTGGGGTTTAAGATTTTTTGTTTAAAATCTATGATTTAGTGTTTAATATTTGGGTTTTGGTATTTTAAGCTTTGGGTTTCAAGTTAATGGTTTAGAGTTTGGGTTAGCTTTAAGGTTAGGGTTACAGTTAGGGTTAGGGTTTGAGGGTTTTTTTAGGTCTTAGAGTTTGTGGTTTAGGATTAGAGGTTCAAAATCTATGGTTTATTTTTTAATGTTTGGATTTTCGTATTTTGGACTAAGGATTTTTTGAACATTTTTTTAGACTGTTTTTTTGGACATAGGTTTTATGGTTCAGGGTTAGGGTTAGGGTGTAGGTTTTTTTAGGCTTTATGGTTCAGGGTTTAGAATTTGAAGTTTATAATCTATGGTTTAGTATTTAATGTTTAAGCTTTTCATATTTTGGGCTTTTTTTTCCACAATCAAAGTCAGTTGATTGATTTCACATCTTGTCCATAAAGAAGAATGAGCTTAGAATAGTACATAAAAAGAGTTAGAAAGATTTGATTTTATCATGATACAATCTGATCCATACATTTCTCATGATCCTCTCACTAACAAAGAATGACTTACAATAGTAAACTAAGAGGTCAAATTTTGTCAGGATAAAGACTTAAATCAATTAGAGGAGATCCAAGGATTTGGTGCTACATAAGTGTAACCTTGAATGTGTTCACCTGTTGTCGGAGTAGATGTTGGTAAGTCATCCGGTAGCATCGCAGTCCAACATTTCTCAAAATTGGCTACGCAATCTCTTCCAATTACAACTGGTTTGAACTTCGGCTGTATCTCTCTAGTATCAAGTTTCTTCCAGTTTATTGTGCGAAACCAATTGTGACTCTTCATCTCATCCCATCCTCTTGGTCCACTGTCTAATATTTTGGATGGGTCCTTCTGTAGAAATCCTTTGAGTAGAGAGTGAGCTTCCCCAGTCAAACGTGGTAAAGTTTCAGTTTCTCGTTGATGATCTTTTCATGAAGCTTCTTTTTCACAACCCTCAAGTACATCCTAGAAGATAGAGTATCCTTGAGTTCGTCACACGGCAAATGAGACTTCATGAAGTCTCATTTAAGCCTCTCGTATCATTCATTGCATAATAACATACTAAAATGAGTAAAATTTAAAACTTTCTTCACACATGAAGAACTCTTTTCATAAACAATACACAAGCGGAAGACTTTCATTAAAACATTAAACATTTACAATAACCTTGAACCATCTAAACTGTAGAGTATACAACACTTGGGACTACGCCCATACAAGACGTAAAGTAAAGACTTATGACATAAACAAAAATGTGGATATAGTCCTCGAATTGATGAGGACTCACACATACTTCATCTTCAACCCTTAGAAACCTATCCATCCTCCATGGCACATCGAGAGTTCCAATTCCTTACAATTTAGTCAAAAAGGGAAAATAAGGGGTTAGCATATTAGATATACTAAGTATGGAAGTCATGCAAAAACCATGAAAAAGGGACATTTAGTAAATAACATGATTTTCATGAATTTTGATTAAAACATCATACTATAATCATAAGAACAACATTTATCACTTTAGAAATACATAAGAAATCATTTAAGCAAATAATCACAATTTAAGGTTCATTTTCCAGTGAACCACTTCACTGTACAGTGACATCCCTTCACTGTTACATGAAGTGCTTAACCTTCACATTTCACATCTCCTAGCATATAATTATCCCACTAAAAGATATCCTAAGACTCACTTAAGTCACACAAAGAGAGACCGCCCATACACCCTCTCAAAGCATGCCTAAACGATCCTTAAGACTACTTAAAATGAGACACATACACACTTACAATACATCAAACACATGAACTTGAGATCCTCCTACCAAAGGTGATTCCAAGATTCACTTGGTTGAGTGTGGAGCGACCGCCCATACAATCCCTATCACACACACACAAGGGATCCTATAGACTACCTAGGATAGAATCATTCTCACTTAATACAATAGCATACATCAAACATGAACTTCTCCTTCCAAAGGTTATCCAAAGACCTACTCATATAACTCAAGGAGAGAACGTCCATAATTTACCTCTTCAAGATTACCTAAGTAGTCCTTAAGACTTACCTAAGTTAGGATCATGTCCACATAATCAATCACATTTCCTTAACTAGAATCATTACTAAGACTTATCTAAGTAAGAGATGAAGTGACCATTTCATTGCCTCCTTTATACCTTAACTAGACAACCCTTAACTACTTTAGATAAGTACTTATTCATTTAACATTCTTTCTTAACTTAAGTAATTACATTCCTTAGTTCATTTAAGAGACATTCATCACATAAGGACATTCAAGTAATGGTCTTAAAGAAGAACAAGGGACTCCAACTAACCTCTTCAAAGCCTATTGTGCAATGTCTAGATAGCGTCCCATACCACCACCTAAACTCCATATAAATTCTCTAATGCTAGTAAGTATCCCATATGATGAGAATAGGCAATAACCGACATAAAACATGGTAGCAAAGCATGGAATCCGGAGTTGTAACCTACTCCGATGGAGGGTATTCTACTTGCCAATGGTAGAACATAGACACATCCCATGTACGCACATGGTTAAGGAATATAAAGGGCGTGCTTTGTATTCTAGTCTCATTATTTAACTAGAACTACTTCCCTTACCATACTCACTCGGTGCTAGCCTTCATTCTGTCACACCCGGGTCCTAGACCCTAGATGAGACCGGCGTCGTTAACCTCTCAGAGTTCGCAGACAAGCCTTTTCTTAGCTTTAATCACAATAATACAGTTAAATTTAGCAGAAAATTTAAAACTTTACTGAAGTGTACTTAGACTTCACATAAATCTTGCATAAGAGTGATCTACTAACGGCTCAACATAAACAACCATCTATTTACAGACTGAACAATTGAAATGAAGAATTCATAATATCATTAATAGTTGCCAAACCGACAGTAATACAAAAGATTGAACAAATGTTTAAAAGGAAACGCTAGGGACAACATCCACTAGATATGTCTAAATTACTAACGATAGAAAATAATCGTAGGCATCCTCGAACTCAAGAGGACCTACCAAAGTCAGGAGGTACTAGTCGAAACAGCTTAAACTGATCTTCAAACTTCTTCAAGGACCTACACCTATAAAAATAGTAATTGTATATGGGTTAGTACACACTTGTAATAAGTATGGGTGTATGCACATAAACACATAAGGACTATGCATGATCAAGGAAAGCTCTTCCTATAGCAACATGCCATTTTTGGAAAGTGAACTTTACTTTCCTAGTTCGTTATTTATGAATCATGCTATGAATATGGCATATTTTCATGCATTTCACACAACTTATTTTCTATATGATCATAAGACCTTGGAATCATGAACATAATTTTAGAACAACTCAAGAAAAAATTAATATTTTTGCTCCCGTTAGGCCGAGAGCTCCCTCTCCCAGATTTAGTTTATTTTTCAGTATTTTCTTGTGTCTGTTGTGTAGTTCAATGATCTCTTTGATCCTATGGTTTACTTACGAGTGCAATGATTCATTGTAGTCCGATACCTACAATGAATCAAGTAAGTAATCCAAAAGACTAAGGAAATGACTTGAGTACCCTACTTACGAGTTGTTCTTTCCATTATTGTTAAATTGGGCATTAAGTCTTTATAAGCCAATCTTTATATTCTATGCCCATTCTTTGATTATTTGCATAATATAAAGTTGTTGGGGCATATATTCATACTCGAATTGATGAGTAATTATGTTTTGCTCTCTTTATTGGCATAAACCAATAATTGTTAAACTTCATTCTTATCAAACACCGATGATTTGATATTCTTATGCTTTTGCTTACTTAGTTCACTTTGAACTTACATTTCTTCTTCTTTGATCTCATGTTCACTTTGAACATGCTAGGTTGACTTAGGATATTCTTTTAAGACTTCCATTGGTATCTTTCTGTGCAACAACTAAGAATGACTTACATCATTACTTAGTCTAACCTCACCGTTTGGTCATCCTATCCGAACGCCCCTCATCTTCCTAATTCTTTCTTTCTTTCTTTCTTACTTTCTTAAAGAAATCTTTAGCAATTAACCGACATAGATCATGTGAGCTAACATGAAATCCAGTGTTCCCCACACTGAAAAGAGGTGGTTCACCGGCCAAAGTGAAACCGAATACTTCCTAGCTTTCTTAGGTGGATCCACTAGCTAGTAACCTATGCTGGCGACATAGTTCAAAGACTAGGATAATTTGGAGACCCTTATCCACCTTGGTGGTATTCTCATCTCATGAGGCTTACATGTGCTTGCACAAGCTCATTACTAGTCTATCGGTGCTTAGCTCAATTTATTATACTTTACAACTTTTAGAGTTGACTCATACATTATGGAAGCTTGCTTCTAGTATGAGGTATGCTTATCTCAATGGATGAATTGTCATCCCTTTCTATACTTGATGAATGTGAACTTAAATCTTACATTATCATCATGGTGTTAATGAGACTTTGTCTCACGATTTCTAACACCCTCTTATGTGAGTATCTTTAACATAATTGTTTAGGTGCAAGTGAGACTTGTCTCACTTCCTTTAACACCCCATTTTATATGTCAATTTCATAACTCATAAGCTTTTAGTTATTTCATTACTCACCTTATCTTGTTCAATGTTATTTGGTAGTCTTGTACCATTCTTTATGAAAGTTATAAGGACTTATTCAATGTGATACTATGTTCAGAAGTTCATTTAGATAGGGTATGTTGGGACTTGTCCCAATCATTGGCATACCCTAGGTTATGAGTTCATTGAGTTACATATTGTCAAGTCAATCTTTAACATGTATTTGGCCTTACAAGAAACATCATAATTTACATTGTCCATATAAGATTGGTATGACTTAATCATTGGCCAATTCTATTACATATTTTGGAAATAATATTGCTGGCCAATTTATTGGCATAAATCAAACTTTCACTAAACACTTGTCATGATATTATCACTAGCCAAGTCAATTAACTTCATATATATACTATAGTAATATCATCATTTTAAGCAAGCCAACTTTTAACCTTTGATTAGCTTATAAGAACAATTCAGTGCTTAGTTTGGTCAAGCTATAAAGTTGATTTGGCATTGAAGATTCATTAACTAGATTTGATTCTCATTTTTATTTCTTCTTGGAAACATTGCATTCCAAACAGTTACAAACATATCTACTGTAAACACACACAGTAATCGAAACCTTCATTCCTTTCAACAGTAAACTGAATTTTATAAATGACTTATAACAATTTAATCTTCTCGATCACAATTAGGCATTACAACATTTCTTATGTCATGTAAATGATACTCTAATCATACGGATCTAACCTATATGTCTCATTCGACATTATCAAATCACAGAAACCTAAACATAATGATCAATTAGCACCACATACCAACAACATGCTCGAGATTGCATTTAAAATACTACTAGAATCGGAAATAGGGAGAACTAAGGAGATGAACATTCGACAATTTCATTGGGAACAACCCTAGTTTCGGTTTCTTGAATTCAAAATGTTTGAAAAGCCTCCTAGGGAAAGGAATACAAGATAAAAAACCATACCTTACTGTAGAATTGAATCTATGAAGATCACCATGTTCTTTGCATGAAAATCTTCAAGAATTTCCTTGAAATCGCCTAAGGAAAATCAAGAGTATTTTACTGTTTTTTCTTCTTACGTTTGTTCACTGTTTTCAGTCGTGTGTTTCTACAGAATAAATGTGAGTCTAAGTCTTACGAAATGAATATTGACTAATTGAACTTAGGCTAATTAACTTAATTAAAAAATAAATTAGCTAATTACCAAAACGCCCCTCCTAAATTGACTAAAAATAGGAGAGCATTTGACTTAGCCAAATTATGAAAATTTGCTAAGGGTCTCGGGTTTGACCATGAATGTAGATTAATTAATTAAGTTGCTAATTTAATTAATTAAGTGACTTAGGGTAAATACTGTACCATTCCAGAAAATTACATGTCTAGTGAAGAGCCTAGTAGGTTTTTAAGAATGCGTATTGGGGGTACATAGGCATCCCAATGCCCAATATTGAGAAATATTTGGCATAGTATAAAAAATTGGCTAAGGGGTGTTAGCCAATTTCTATATAATACCCAAATAAGAAAAAATATATTCCAAGCTTGTTTAGAAATTGTACCTGCAAAGAAGACCCTAAGATAAAATTCAATCATCGTATATAGCAATGCGTTAGGTACTATGAATCTAAGTGTCAAGCCTAGTACCCTAGTACATAACCATTTAACATGATCATGTAGAGTAAGTAGTGCCCAAGGACATAGTGATGATCCTTGGGACAATAAATAAATATTCCAAATGAACTTTCCAGAAGAGTTCGTTAGGAAAGTGCAAGCAGCACATGGGCAAGCACATGTGCAACCACATGTGCAAACCGGCCGAGGGGACCACCCTAATTTATTCGGTTAGGGCGGTTGGGGAGACAGCGCAGATACGGGTCCAACCGCGTGGGACCAGGCCCCCTCACCTGTCCTAGACCCTAACTAACCAACCTAACTAACTAACTAACCTAGTCCTAACCAAGAACGACCAACCAAGGGACTCGACAACCTAGGACCTTGTCGGGTGACACCTAACTAACCTAATTAACTTGGGGACAACCTAGTACCTAACCTAGGATTGTCCTAAAGGTTGGTTATGGTCCTAATAATTTTGAGGCACTTTAGTAATTACCCTAGGTTACCTAGTTAATTAATTTAGCAACTTAATTAATTAATTTAAAAGGTTAAAACCGAAACTACAAAGGAAAATTTTCAAATTTCGGTTAAGACAAGAAAGAGACAACCTAGTACCTAAACTAGGATGGTCCAAAGAGTTAGTTATGGTCCTAACCACTTAGGGGTACTTTAGTAATTATCCTAGGTTACTTAATTAATTAATTTAGCAACTTAATTAATTAAATTAATTGGACAAAACCGAAACCTCAAGGAAAGACCCAAATTTTGGTTAAGTCAAAGAGTTGTATAATTCTAGTCAATCTAGGAAGGGTGTTTTGGTAATTAGCTACTTAAGCTATTTTAGTTAAGTATATAATCTAAGCTGAATTAGTTAACATTCAGTTCTTAAAAGATTTAGACTCAATTAACCACCATTAACGCCCAACGTGAGAACAAGAGAAGCCGCAAGCGAAACCCTAGAACGTTAGCAAGAGATTTCATGATTTTTCGTGCAAAATTCGTAGTGATCTTCGTAGATTTAATTCTACAGCAAGGTATGAGTTTTCCCTCTATCCTAGAATTCATTCTCCAAGAGTCTTTTCAAACGTTTTTACTTCAAGAATATCGAAACTAGGGTTGTTCCCAGCAAATCGCATGTTCATCTCCCTAGTTCTCCGGATTTCCGATTCTTGTAGTATTAATCGTGTAATTCTCGATGCATTGTTGATTGTATCTGGTATTAACTGATCATTATCTGTATTATTAGTGATTAAAATGTCGAGTTAAATATACATGTTAGATCCGCATACTTAGGGTGTTATTTACATGAACGTTGAATGTTATAATACCTATTTGTGATAGAGAATATGAGCTAGTTATGAGTTATTCGTTGAATTGCTTATATGGTAATTAAAGATTAAAAGTCAGCTTTTTTAACAAGTTGGATTACAAGAATGTATTCATGAAGTGGTTGAATTGGCGAGTGATAGTATTATGACAAGTAACTGGCGAAATTATGAATGACCAACAAATTGGCTGAGAAATCTATATCTAAACATATTACTTCAAAAAGTCATTCTAATATCCATATCAATGAACTCATAACATAAGGTATGCCAATAAATGGGAAAAGTCCCAAAATACCCTATCCACACGAACTTGTGAACGCAATAACATCTTACAAAGAATAAATAACAATTATAAAGTATGATATAAGGTAGTAAGTGACGTGAACAAGTTAAGGTGAGTAAATAAATAACTAAAAGCTTAAGTTATGAGATTGACCTAGTATAGAGTGTTAGAAAGAAGTGAGACGAGTCTCAAAGAACACTTAATCGTTATGTCAAGAATACTTACATAAGAGGGTGCCAGAGTCCGTGAGACCAGTCTCACTCGCACCATGATGATAAAGTAAAGACTTAAGATCATATTCATCAAGTAAAGATAGGGATGACCAGTCATCCATAGAGTAATTAAACCTCATAACTAGAAGCAAGCTTTTATAATGTTTGACTGAACTCTAAAAGATTAGAAGATAAAATCTGAGCTTAGCACCGATAGACTAGCAATGAGCTTGTGCCAGCACATGTAAGTCTCATGAGATGAGTTGACCACCCCGGTGGACCAGGGTCTCAGTACGTCTCCTAGTCTTAGAACTATGTTGCCAACATAGGGGCACCTAGCTAGTGGACGCCACCCACTAAACACGCTAGCAAGTTAGGACTCACCTTGGCCGATGATTCCACCCCTTTTCGGTGTGGGGGAGATACCTTATTTCATGTTTAACTCACATGATCTATGTCGGTTATAGCTCAGGACAAGCATCCGGTTCACTACAGCCGTGAACCCCCCTTATGGTGTGGGGAAGACATCGACACGGTTCACCTTAGCCGGTGAACCCCTCTTTTCGGTGTGGGGAAACAAAGAGCTTGATTCACTTTAATCGGTGAATCACCCCTTTTCGGTGTGGGGGAGACACTGGATTTCAATTCAACCATTTGTTCAAACATTTTAATAAGGCCGATTGGCAAACTATTATTATTATTATCATTCATCATTTCATTTGTTTAATCTTTAATAGATGATTGTTTAGTTTGAGATATTAGACTATCACTATTATGCATTATTATATGAAGTCCATGAATACTTTGATAAGTAATTAAAAAGTTTTAAATTTTCCGCAAATATAACTGTATGATTATGATGACAGCTAAGAAGAGGATTGTCTGCGACCTCTGAGAGGTTAACGACGCCGGTTGCAATTTGGATTACAGAATCCGGGTCGTGAAAAATTGGTATCAGAGCATGAGGTTAAATTACCTAGGATCTAAATCTCAAAACAACCACGTTGTGTAGTTTCTAACTTATGGTTGTGAAGTGCACCACAATCATTATTTAGAGACTAAGTGATGTTAGGAATCTTTCCTTCTTCTACTCTTTATCGTGCTGTCTAGAGCTTTGACATTTTGTGTCATTCTAGGATCTAACTTCCTTCTTGTGTGTGCGCGTAGATAAATGCACACAAGAATTAGGATGGCCAAGTGGTCTAAGGCGCCAGACTCAAGCTCTAGCCTTCCCAAGAAGGGGCAATGATGGAAATGCCCAGTGTGACCGAAAGACGTGTGGTAAGTGTGGCTGTTCGCATGGATGTGACTTCATGATAGGTTCTAATGCCTGCTATGAGTGTTAATGAAGAGGAGAAGACTGAGTTGGCTGCATACTAGGTCAAGGATGTGGCTCAGGTATGGATTGGCTTCATAAATTCTATGATACCATAGACTGTCGAAAAAGGGTAGTAAGGTTTAAGTTTCTAAATAAGTTAGAGCTAAATTGGGAAGGGCATGGTTCAAATCCAACAAGACAAATAGTTTCCAATCTTAAAGCCAATAAAATGTTATCTAAGGGATACTTATGCCACTTAGTTAAATCAATGACTTAGAAAAAGAAGTTCCTTCCATAGACTCTGTTTCCGTAGTAAATATGAGGTTTGGTAAGAAAGGGAAGTTGAGTCGAGGTATATAGGTCCTTATGAGATCTTACAACGAGTAGGAAATGTTGCGTACGAGCTCAAGTTACCAAACGACTTGACTTTTGTTCATCTAGTGTTTCACGTTACGATACTTAAGAAGTGTCTAGGCGATCAAGCGTCCATTCTACCCATCATGGGGCTAGGAGTCGATGAGAACCCTTCTTACGAAGAGATTCCCCATGAAATTTTAGATCGCCAAGTGAAACGCTTGAGGAACAAAGAGGTTGCCACCGTAAAGGTATTATGGAAGAACCACCTTATGGAAAGGGCAACATGGAAGGCCGACGCCGATAGGAGATCCCGTTATCCTCACTTATTCAGTTATTAAAGTTAGATATACTCTTCGTAAAGTCCGATTTTGTTAATAAGACTCTAAATTTTAGTGCATTAGGCGGTTTTTGGTGTTCTAACTCCATAACTATGCGTTTTATACTTGCACTACATGAGTTAATATGAGTTCATGCTTGCTTTCGTGTTGCTATTTTTGTATAGCTTTTACGTGATTATGTGTTGCATGAGTGTGATGTGCATTAAGTTAAAGTAGAATTGAGAAGAAAGTTCCTCGATCTTAGATAAGAAGCTTAAGATAAGCTTAGAGTATGTGCATCATCCAGAGTAAGTTGTGAATCAGACTTTCACAAATATAAAGTTTCTAGTATGTTAATGTGCTTTTCAAAAATACCCTCTTTGGTTTAAAACGATGAGTAGTGTCATTTGGGGACGAATGTTCCTAAGGGGGGGCTAATGTAACATTCAAGAAAATTACATGTCTAGTGAAGGGACTAGTAGGTTTTTAAGAATGCGTATTGGGGGTACATAGGCATCCCAATGCCCAATATTGAGAAATATTGGGCAAAGTATACAAAATTGGCTAAGGGGTGTCAGCCAATTTCTATATAATACCCAAATAAGCAAAATATATTCAAAGCTTGTTTAAAAATTGTACCTGCAAAGAAGACCCTAAGCTAAAATTCAATCACCATATAAATCAATGTGTTAGGTACTAGGCATCCAAGTGTCAAGCCTAGTACCCCAGTACATAACCATTTAAAATGATCATGTAGAGTAAGTAGTGCCCAAGGACATAGTGAGGATCCTTGGGACAATAAATAGATATTCCAAATAAACTTTCCAGAAGAGTTAGTTAGGAAAGTACAAACAGCACATCTGCAAGCACATGTGCAACCACATGTGCAAACCAGCCGAGGGGACTACCCTAACCGATTCGGTTAGGGCGGTTTGGGGGACAACACACATACGGGTCCAACCGCATGGGACCAGGCCCCCTTATTGTCCTAGAACCTAACTAACAAACCTAACTAACTAAATAACGTAGTACCAACCAAGAACGACCAGCCAAGGGACCCGACAACCTAGGACCTTGTCAGGTGACACCTAACTAACCTAACTAACTTAGGGACAACCTAGTACCTAACCTAGGATTGTCCAAAAGGTTGGTTATGGTCCCAACAATTTAGGAGCACTTTAGTAGTTACCTTAGGTTACCTAATTAATTAATTTAGCAACTTAATTAATTAATTTAAAAGGCTAAAACTGAAACTACAAAGGAAATTTTCAGATTTCGGTTAAGATAAGAAAGAGACAACCTAGTACCTAAACTAGGATGGTCCAAAGAGTTGGTTATGGTCCTAACCACTTAGGGGTACTTTAGTAATTACCCTAGGTTACTTAATTAATTAATTTAGCAACTTAATTAATTAAATTAATTGGACAAAACCGAAACCTCAAGGAAAGACCCAAATTTCGGTTAAGTCAAAGAGTTATCTAAATATAGTCAATCTAGGAAGGGCGTTTTGGTAATTATCTAATTAAGCTATTTTAGTTAGGTAGATAATATAAGATTAATTAGTTAACATTCAATTCTTAAATTATTTAGACTCAATTAACCACCATTAACGCCCAACGTGAGAACAAGAGAAGCCGCAAGCGAAACCCTAGAACGTTAGCAAGTTCTTTCAAGGTTTTTCGTACAAAATTCGTAGTGATCTTTGTAGACTCAATTCTACAGCAAGACATGGGTTTTCCCTCCTGGAATTCTTTCTGAAAGAGGCTTTTCAAACGTTTTTACTTCAAGAATATTGAAACTAGGGTTGTTCCCAACGAATCACATGTTCATCTCCCTAGTTCTCCCGATTTCTGATTCTTGTAGTATTAATCGTGTAATTCTAGATGCATTGTTGATTGTATGTGGTATTAACTGATCATTATCTGTATGTTTAGTGATTTAAATGTCGAGTGAAATATACATGTTAGATCTGCATACTTAGGGTGTTATTTACATGAACGTTGAATGTTATAATACCTATTTGTGATCGAGAATATGAGCTTATTATGAGTTATTCGTTGAATTGTTTACATGTTAATTAAAGGTTAATAGTCAGCTTGTTTAACATGTTGGATTACTAGAATGTATTCATGAAGTGGTTGGATTGGCGAGTGATAATATTGTAATACCTCAAAAATAGCTTAGGTGCTCTAGATCCTAATATGTTGCTCTTGGTGGTCTAATGTCCTATATGCCTAAAATATATAATATAGGCAGTATCTAAAATATTAGAGGTTTTGGAAGTCAAACGTCAAGGAACGACTAAGACGTTTGACGACTAAGTCACCAAAATGTCTAAAATTTAGTTCTATGTGTTTATGTGTGTTTCATGGTGTTTTAAGGTTCTTAATTGAGTTATTATAGCATTTATAAGTAGTGTGTTGAGTTTCGTGAAGTTTGGAGGTCAAACGACCAAGAACGTCCAAGGCGTTCGAAAGATATGCCTTGAGTCGACCTTGTACGTCTAGGCGTGTTTCGTCTAGTTTTATGTGTTCGTTTTGTATGAAATTTATGTGATAGGTGTTAAACGTATATAAGATTGTATTTGTGTTGGAAACGTCCAGGAAATTATCCCTAAGGACCATCAAAGGGTCCTTGAAGAAGGACCCCAAATCAGTGTGCAGGCTGTCCCAGGGAGACCTTGGAAACGGAGCAGTCAACGGCCAGTCATGGCTGTGACGCTCCGTCACAGGGTCCCGTCGTGGGGGACTTAGCCTTGGGTGAAGTTTACAACCTTGGCAGGTCACTGTTGCCAACGACGGAGGCCTGTGATGCCCCGTCATGAGGTTGTCGTCGCGCGCACCTGAGTTCTGCGCAGGCTGCTGCCAATTAAGGGGTGAATTGGTAATTTCACCCCACTTCTAAATTTAATGTTGGACGGTTATTTGAGGGTCTTATGGGTATTTTAATTAACTATATAAGTAGTTAACACCCTAAAGACTTCATTCTTTCAAATTGAAAACCCAAAACACTTAGAAAATATCCAAAACTCCATTGAAGACCCTATTTAAGAGGCAGCTTGGTGAGGGTTTTTTGTGTCAAAATTCTTCATCAAAGTGAATAATTATCATTCTTGAGGTATGGCTTTTGATCCTTGAAACTCGTTTCATCAAGGAGCCCAATCCTCAAGATGTTTTTCAAAGTTTTCTAAAGTGAATTGTCCAATTTCGGGATTCTACCATGTGTTCTTGCATAAATGATTTCTAAACATTGAATTATGATCTAATTGATATTGTATTGATGATTTTAACATAAATTACCTATGAAACCATGTAAATTGATGAACCCTAGTTTTGACTACTTATTGGGTTACTTGATATTAAGCTAATATTGATGAATTGTTGTGTAGTTTCTTATGGGCTTTATAATGATATAACAATTGTATTCAATTGATATCTAATTGATCTTTGATTGTTAAACCTAGATTGAATTGATGTAGATTCATTGGGTTTTATGGTTACTGCTTTGATTTATTGTTCATGGCCTTGGGTAAGGGCCTTGTGATGTTGAATTGGTTGATTTGTCATTGAATTGAAGTGTGGATGAGGGGAAGAAGGTATGATGCCCCATTTTTTTAATTTGATATTAATTATACTTTGATTCTATTGTGCTTGGTATGGTCCACTTATGGTGGCGGTGTTATGTATTTTACTTGCAATTGACGTGGCCTTGTCAGCGTTACTTTATGCAATATTATGAGCATGACCTTATTGGAAACTACTTGAAGTTATGTGGTTATTTGTGTAGTTTGATTATGTGAAGCATTACATTACCTATCTACATGTGAAGTTATATAGTCATGTATGTATTCTTCTAGTTATGTTGCCTTAAGTGCTCATGTTAGACTTTGACTTGACATTATGAGAGTAGTGTTAGGTTAAGTCTTGGTTATTCCTACTTGACTTTATGAGTCTATGTGGAGTATATTAATGATGTTATGATGATATATAGGGTGACTTGAACATGTTAGGTTGTTTTAGAGGTGTTTCTAGAATGACTTGTATTATGTGTTAAAAGTGAAGTATGTGATGTATTGTCTTGGTTGACTTGTATCTCTTGCTTGATGTATATATGATTAAGGATATGTGATGTCTTGATTTAGGGTGTTATAACTCTTAGTCTTGAATGTATGAATGAAATGTGACTTTAAATGATGTTATGAGAGTCTCTTATGTGAAAACCTTGACTCACGGGGAAGGTTAAGATTGATTGAAGTGTAAGCCGTAATGGTATCCTTCAAAGTAAAGGAATGATGGACTTAAGGTTAGTTGTCTAGAACAACATCATATTAACACTTAGGAAAGTAATCATGAGATTCTTATCGCCATTGTGAGGTATCCCTAGTGGACCTTTCTTGGTAGGGTAAATGTAATTGGGTTATGAACTAGATATGGAACCCTTTTATGTAAACCTAATGTATGAAATACTCTATTAGAAAGAAGGCTAGCACCGAGTGAGTATGTCAAGGGAAGTAGTGCTAGTTAAGTATGAGACTAGAATACAAAGAAGCCCTTCATATTCCTTAACCATGTGCCTACATGGGATGTGTCCAAGTTCTACCATTGGCAAGTAGAACAACCTCATCGGAGTAGGATAGAACTCTGGATTCCATGTCTTGCTACCATGGTCTATGTCGGTTATTTCCTATTCTCATCATGTGGAATACCTATTAGCATTAGATAAGTTTATGCGGTTTAGGTGGTGGTATGGGACTCTATCTAGACATTGCACAATAGGCTTTGAAGGTGTTATGTGGAATTTTGTAGGTCTTGTCCAAGACCATTATGTGAGTGTCTTATGTGATGTATTATGTGAGTGTCTTATGTGATGAGAGAGTCTTAATAAACTAATGAATTAATGACCTCTGTTAGTAACTATGTAAATGAATGAGTACCTAATCTAAAGTGGCTTAAGCATTCCTTAGCTAAAGTGTGAGGAGGGCATGGAAGGATGATCTCTTCATGTCTTATCTTTGGAAGTCTTGAGGATGACTCTAGTTAGGGAAGTTTTTTAATCTTGTTGACATGATCTAAGCCTTAGGTAGTCTTGAGGACTATTTAGGCAATCTTGAACAGGTCACTATGGACATTATCTTCTTGATTTACTTAAGTAGGTCTTTTGATAGCCTTTGGGTAGAGAATGTCAAATCACCTATGGTTGGTGATTTAGTGAGAATGATTCTACTATAAGGAGTCCACAGGATCACTTGAGTGTGTGTGTAAATGATTTTATGGGCGGTTCCTTCACATTTTACTTATGGGAGACTTAGGATTCATGATTGGTATAGAAATCTCACAATGATGCTTATGATTGCTTTGTAAGTATGTATGCAATTCATTGTAGGTATTCTTAAGTGTCGTTTAGGCACATTTAGAGAGGGTGTATGGGCGGTCTCTCTTTGTGTGACTTAAGTGAATCTTAGGATGACTTTAAGTGAGAGATTTACATGCTAGAAGATGTTAAAAACGGAAGGCTAGGACTTCACTGTAACAGTGAATGGACTTCACTGTATAGTGAAGTGAACTCACTGTAAAGTGAGCTTTAAATTTATGAGTTTGGTTTTAATGTTATGTTATGTGTTTATAAATTGATTAATGATGTTATTATGATTAAAATATGATTTGTAAAATGAAAAAATGCATATTTCCAATAAAGTCCATTTTCATGATTTTTATGCATAATGCCATACTTAGTACATGTGGTTGTACTAATTCAATGATTTATTTTCTATCTATAGTTCTTGGTAGGTGAAGAGATTTTGAGATTTGAAGACTTGGACTTAGAAGATCGTTCAAGAAGAACTTGAAGTATGTCCTCACTTGACTCGAGGGCATACGTCTTTTATGTTTTCTTTGAAGTGTTGTAATAGACTATGTATTTCTATTTTTGTATTAAAGTATGGGACGTGTCCCAAGTTCTTGTGTCTTAAGATGATGAGATTGAGACTTAGTGTTTTCCTAATTTATATTTATATGAAAGAGTTTAAAGACTTCTATATTGTTTTTTAATTTCGCACTACTTTTCACTATGTATATGCAATGAATGATATGAAAGAGGCTTGACTAAGAACTCCGAGAGTTTGACAACGCCGGTTACACTCCAAGATTGTACTCTAACTTCTAGGGTATGGTTTTGGGATGTGACAAGCTTGGTATAAGTGCATAGGTTGGTGAAAGTGGTCTTAGGAATCAAAAAGTCTCATCAAGTCACGTCTAGTAGAGTCTTGACCATCGGTGTGAGTCGCGACACATCTATGGGCGAGAGGCTATAAGACGATAGTGTTTCCCTTCATTTCTACTACTATGTCGTACGGTAGAGTAAATTTTATGGTTATCCTTCTTATGTTTTTCCTTGTGTTTCTAGGAGATGAATACTAGAAGGATGGCCGCTAGAAGGTTGGAAGAGGAGAGGGTGAACGAGGAGATTCCTCCTCAAGTTGAGCAAGTTTAGCATGTTCCTCAAGGTGCTCAAGGTGCTCAAGTGCATCCCCAAGTTGATCATGTTCCTAATGTGGGTGGAGGTAATGAGGTTCCGGTGGTTCATCCGGAGTTGACTACTCAAAAGATTAGAGAGGCTTTGATGGCTTTAGCTCAAGCCGTAACTACTCAAATCAATTTGAGTATGATGACTAGGGTTGTGGAGAGCACTATGACTTCTAGGTTGAGAGACTTTGTGAGGATTAATCCTCCTATCTTTCTTGGCTCTAAGGTAAATGAGGATCCCCAAGAGTTTCTTGATGAAGTGTACAAGGTGTTGAGTGCTATGGGGGTTACATCTAGAGATAAGGAAGAATTGGCTTCATACCAATTGAGGGATGTTTCTAAAATTTGGTATACTCAATGGAAGGAAAATAGGCCGGAGGATTCGGGTCCTATTGAGTGGGAAGAGTTTAAGGGAGCTTTTATTGGAAAGTACTTTCCCCGAGAGAGCAGAGAAGTCAATATGGAGGAGTTTATTAATCTCAAACAAGGCAATATGAGTGTTGAGGAGTACTCTTTGAAATTCTCAACATTGTCTAGGTATGCTTTTTCTCTTGTGTCCAATCCAAGAGATGAAATGAGTCGCTTTTGTACCGGAGTAGCCGACTTGGTGAATGAAGAATGTTGTACCGCTATGCTTCATGATCATATGACCCTATCTAGACTCATGGTGTATGCACAACCTATTGAGGAGTCTAAACTTAGTAGGATGGCTAGAAGTTTGAAAAGGAGTGTTGCTAGTGATCAAGAGCAACCTAGGTTCAAGAAAAGAGTTCAATCTCAAGAAGAGCCTAGGAGGGCTAAGATGAGGTTTGAGAAAGGAGGTAGTTCCAAGGATGGCAAACCTACTTGTGCCAATTGTGGCAAGAAACACTATGGTGAGTGTCTATTGGGTACCGGGAAATACTTTGGTTGTGGTAAGGAAGGACAGAAGGCTAGGGATTATCCTACGATTACTTCTACAGGTAGAGAGGGTAAGCAAGTTGCTCCTAGTGTTCCAAAGGAAGATGCTCCAACTAAGAGGCGTTTCTATGCACTCCGTACTAGAGTTGAGAAGCCGGATGAGAATGAGGGTGATGATGATGTTGGTAAGTTCTCTTTCTTTTTGTTAAGATTTGAGTTCCTTCTAAGTGGGGGAGTATGGTTTGTAGATGGGATAGGAGTTCTTGAATTTGTTGCATGTGCATGATGTTGAGGAGTTTGGTTGAAATTGAATTTCATTGACCTCTTGTATTGTGTATTTTTATGAAACTTTGAGTATGTTATAAGGTGTGTTTATGTGATGTTACTTTGCATATTAGCATGTTCATGAATTACATTAAATGAGCATTTTTGGAAAATTTGCTAAAAATCCGTTTAGCTTGTTAAACTGCTCAGTGTAAAATTTTTGTTAAAATGACTATTTGATTCGTTGGTCTAAAATTGTGGTAATTTGGTTAGAACTGATGTATATGAGTAGGGTATTGAGTATAAAATGAAATTTTGCTATTTGGATTGAAGCATGTGAGTTTTGTAGCTTAACGAGTTATAGAATTGTCTTCTAGTTTCTTGTTGTGTTGCGAATATCTTGACTATGTGAAGTTGATGTTTTTCTCTTGGTTATGTGTTGTATGGTTTGTTTATGTGCTTCTAGTTGAGCCTCTTATCTTGGAAGTGTTCGTAGAGTGGTAAGTGTCATTCAAGGACGAATGTTGTCCAAGTGGGGGGGATATTGTAATACCTCGAAAATAGCTTAGGTGCTCTGGATCCTAATATGTTTGTATTGGTGTTATAATGTCCTAAATATGCCTAAAATATAGAATATAGGCAATAGCTAAAATATTAGAGGTGTTGGAAGTTAAACGTCAAGGGACGACTAAGAAGTTTGACGACTAAGTCACCAAAATGTCTAAAATTTAGTTCTATGTGTTTATATGTGTTTCATGGTGTTTTAAGGTTCTTAATTGAGTTATTATATCATGTATAGGCAGTGTGTTGAGTTTCGTGAAGTTTGGAGGTCAAACGACCAAGAACGTCCAAGGCGTTCAAAAGATATGCCTTGAGTCGACCTTGTACGTCTATGAGTGTTTCATCGAGTTTTATGTGTTCGTTTTGTATGAAATTTATGTGATAGGTGTTAAACTTATAGAAGATTGTATTTTGGTTGGAAACGTCCGGGAAATTTTCCCCAAGGACCATCAAAGGATCCTTGAAGAAGGACCCAAAATCAGTGTGCAGGCTGTCCCAGGCAGACCTTGGCAACGGAGCAGTCAACGACCAGTCATGGCTGTGATGCCACGTCACAGGGTACCGTCGTGGGGGACTTAGCCTTGGGTAAAGTTTGCAACCTTGGCAGGTCACTGTTGCCAACGACGGTGTAAGACCTCGAAAATGAGATAAGGTGTCTAGAGCCTAACATGTTAGTCTTAATGTTATGAGGTCCCAATATGCCTTATTATGTTATATATAGGCAGTGTGCAAAGTTTGAAGTGATTTGGAACTCGGACGTCATGGGACGTCCAAGACGTTCGACGAATAGTCGCTTATGTGCCTCATGTTTGTATGCATGCCTAAATTGTATGAACTGAGTCTAATGAGTCTTGAAATGTTTTTTAAATTATGTTTAATGTTATTGTATGAAATTTCGTGAAGTTTGGAGGTCAAACGCCCAAGAACGTCCAAGGCGTTCGAAAGATAGCCCCTAAGACGTTTATCGTATGTCATGTTGGGGTCAAGGCTGTTTGGACGTCTTTTAGGTGTTTGTTTAGGATGAAACTTATGTGGAAGGTCTATAAAATGCTAAGGTTTGTAATCGCGTCGGAAACGTCCGGGAACGACTTCTAAAGGGCCCCACAAGAGGCCCCAAAAGAAGGACCCAAGGCTGCCTAAGACACTGCCTGGACAGTGTCCCCTTGACGGACCCAATGACGGATCGTTGGGCACCAACGGACCGTCAAGCAGGTCTCGTCGAAGGGGGATTTCCTTGGGCAGGTCTTGAGCTAAGAATTTGGCTAAGGCATGGGCGACGGAGGCTTCCACGGCCCGTCATGGCCATGATGCCCCGTCGAGCCCCTCGTCGCGGATGGCCTGCAGGTTGGCTGCTGCGTGCTGTCACTCAAAGAGTGAATGGGAAATTCACCCCACGTCCTAACCTGACTATAATAGATTTATTTAAGTAATTTTAGGTGTATATAAGTCATCCAAAAGGTGATCAACCAATTCCCAAAAATCCTCTCACATGTTTAAAGCCTTTCCCTCCCAAAATATTTTCTCTAGAAACTCCATGGTTTTTGAAGATCAAGAACAGCCTGTAGATTGGATTCTCATGGGTTCTTCATCAAGTTTTATAGGTCTTCATGAAGATTAAGGTATGGTGATCCTTCATCTCTAAGTAACCTTTCACTTGGAGAGTTCTTCTCAATGTTTTCAAAGAAAGTTTATGATCAAAGTTCTTCTTCTCCAATCTAGCCATGGGTTCTTTCTCAAAACGTTTTTAATGATTAAATCATGATGAATTGAAGTTAATACAATGGTTTTAATGTGTTTTAACTCCAATTGCATGATGAACCCATGTTCCTTCCAAAATTGGTTTAGCCTTTGCATGGGCTTTGTGATCTTGACTTGTTATCTATTGAATTATGATTCCCTTATGTTGAATTGATTGTATATACTGTTATTTACATGAATTTATGTTGAATTGATGTTGAATGATCCATGAGGATCAATGTATGAAGATATGAGCATGTTTAGCCTAGTTTTCTACAGTTCACTGTAACATTGGTTTTCTTGTGATCTAAAGTGAATTTCGATTAAGTTGTGGTTCTTGTAGCTACTTTTTTAGGTTAATACCATGGTTGAATTTTGGATATAAATCATGTATTAGAGGTGTTGGAAGTCAAACGTCAAGGGACGACTAAGACGTTTGACGACTAAGTCACCAAAATGTCTAAAATGTAGTTCTATGTGTTTATATGTGTTTCATGGTGTTTTAAGGTTCTTAGTTGAGTTATTATATCATGTATAGGCATCGTGTTGAGTTTCGTGATGTTTGGAGGCCAAACGACCAAGAACGTCCAAGGCGTTCAAAAGATATGCCTTGAGTCGACCTTGTACGTCTAGGCGTGTTTCATCGAGTTTTATTTGTTCGTTTTGTATGAAATTTATGTCATAGGTGTTAAACTTATAGAAGATTGTATTTGGGTTGGAAACGTCCGGCAAATTATCCCCAAGGACCATCAAAGGATCCTTGAAGAAGGACCCAAAATCAGTGTGCAGGCTGTCCCAGGCAGACCTTGGCAACAACGCAGTCAACGACCAGTCATGGCTGTGATGCCACGTCACAGGGTCCCGTCGTGGGGGACTTAGCCTTGGGTAAAGTTTGCAACCTTGGCAGGTCACTGTTGCCAACGACGGTGTAAGACCTCGAAAATGAGATAAGGTGTCTAGAGCCTAACATGTTCGTCTTAATGTTATGAGGTCCCAATATTCCTTATTATGTTATATATAGGCAGTGTGCAAAGTTTGAAGTGATTTGGAACTCGGACGTCAAGGGACGTCCAAGACGTTCGACGAATAGTCGCTTATGTGCCTCATGTTTGTATGCATGCCTAAATTGTATGAACTGAGTCTAATGAGTCTTGAAATGTTTTTTAAATTATGTTTAATGTTATTGTATGAAATTTCGTGAAGTTTGGAGGTCAAACGCCCAAGAACGTCCAAGGCGTTCGAAAGATAGCCCCTAAGACGTTTATCGTATGTCATGTTGGGGTCAAGGCTGTTTGGACTTCTTGTAGGTGTTTGTTTAGGATGAAAATTATGTGGAAGGTCTATAAAATGCTAAGGTTTGTAATCGCGTCGGAAACGTCCGGGTACGACTTCTAAAGGGCCCACAAGAGGCCCCAAAAGAAGGACCCAAGGCTGCCTAAGACACTGCCTGGACAGTGTCCCCTTGACGGACCCAATGACGGATCGTTGGGCACCAACGGACCGTCAAGCAGGTCTCGTCGAAGGGGGATTTCCTTGGGCAGGTCTTGAGCTAAGAATTTGGCTAAGGCATGGGCGACGGAGGCTTCCACGGCCCGTCATGGCCATGATGCCCCGTCGAGCCCCTCGTCGCGGATGGCCTGCAGGTTGGCTGCTGCGTGCTGTCACTCAAAGAGTGAATGGGAAATTCACCCCACGTCCTAACCTGACTATAATAGATTTATTTAAGTAATTTTAGGTGTATATAAGTCATCCAAAAGGTGATCAACCAATTCCCAAAAATCCTCTCACATGTTTAAAGCCTTTCCCTCCCAAAATATTTTCTCTAGAAACTCCATGGTTTTTGAAGATCAAGAACAGCCTGTAGATTGGATTCTCATGGGTTCTTCATCAAGTTTTATAGGTCTTCATGAAGATTAAGGTATGGTGATCCTTCATCTCTAAGTAACCTTTCACTTGGAGAGTTCTTCTCAATGTTTTCAAAGAAAGTTTATGATCAAAGTTCTTCTTCTCCAATCTAGCCATGGGTTCTTTCTCAAAACATTTTTAATGATTAAATCATGATGAATTGAAGTTAATACAATGGTTTTAATGTGTTTTAACTCCAATTGCATGATGAACCCATGTTCCTTCCAAAATTGGTTTAGCCTTTGCATGGGCTTTGTGATCTTGACTTGTTATCTATTGAATTATGATTCCCTTATGTTGAATTGATTGTATATACTGTTATTTACATGAATTTATGTTGAATTGATGTTGAATGATCCATGAGGATCAATGTATGAAGATATGAGCATGTTTAGCCTAGTTTTCTACAGTTCACTGTAACATTGGTTTTCTTGTGATCTAAAGTGAATTTCGATTAAGTTGTGGTTCTTGTAGCTACTGTTTTAGGTTAATACCATGGTTGAATTTTGTATATAAATCATGTATTAGAGGTGTTGGAAGTCAAACGTCAAGGGACGACTAAGACGTTTGACGACTAAGTCACCAAAATGTCTAAAATGTAGTTCTATGTGTTTATATGTGTTTCATGGTGTTTTAAGGTTCTTAGATGAGTTATTATATCATGTATAGGCATCGTGTTGAGTTTCGTGATGTTTGGAGGCCAAACGACCAAGAACGTCCAAGGCATTCAAAAGATATGCCTTGAGTCGACCTTGTACGTCTAGGCATGTTTCATCGAGTTTTATGTGTTCGTTTTGTATGAAATTTATGTGATAGGTGTTAAACTTATAGAAGATTGTATTTGGGTTGGAAACGTCCGGCAAATTATCCCCAAGGACCATCAAAGGATCCTTGAAGAAGGACCCAAAATCAGTGTGCAGGCTGTCCCAGGCAGACCTTGGCAACGGAGCAGTCAACGACCAGTCATGGCTGTGATGCCACGTCACAGGGTCCCGTCGTGGGGGACTTAGCCTTGGGTAAAGTTTGCAACCTTGGCAGGTCACTGTTGCCAACGACGGTGTAAGACCTCGAAAATGAGATAAGGTGTCTAGAGCCTAACATGTTCGTCTTAATGTTATGAGGTCCCAATATTTCTTATTATGTTATATATAGGCAGTGTGCAAAGTTTGAAGTGATTTGGAAGTCGGACGTCATGGGACGTCCAAGACGTTCGACGAATAGTCGCTTATGTGCCTCATGTTTGTATGCATGCCTAAATTGTATGAACTGAGTCTAATGAGTCTTGAAATGTTTTTTAAATTATGTTTAATGTTATTGTATGAAATTTCGTGAAGTTCGGAGGTCAATCGCCCAAGAACGTCCAAGGCGTTCGAAAGATAGCCCCTAAGACGTTCATCGTATGTCATGTTGGGGTCAAGGCTGTTTGGACGTCTTGTAGGTGTTTGGTTAGGATGAAACTTATGTGGAAGGTCTATAAAATTCTATGGTTTGTAATCGCGTTGGATACGTCTGGGTACTACTTCTAAAGGGCCCCACAAGAGGCCCCAAAAGAAGGACCCAAGGCTGCCTAAGACACTGCCTGGGCAGTGTCCCCTTGACGGACCCAATGACGGATCGATGGGCACCAACGGACCGTCAAGAAGGTCTCGTCGAAGGGGGATTTCCTTGGGCAGGTCTTGAGCCAAGAATTGGCTAAGGCATGGGCGACGGAGGCTCCACGGCCCGTCATGGCCATGACGCCCCGTCGAGCCCATCGTCGCGGATGGCCTGCAGGTTGGCTGCTGCGTGCTGTCACTCAAAGCGGTGAATGGGAAATTCACCCCACGTCCTAACCTGACTATAATAGATTTATTTAAGTAATTTTAGGTGTATATAAGTCATCCAAAAGGTGATCAACCAATTCCCAAAAATCCTCTCACATGTTTAAAGCCTTTCCCTCCCAAAATATTCTCTCTACAAACTCCATGGTTTTTGAGGATCAAGAACAGCCTGTAGATTGGATTCTCATGGGTTCTTCATCAAGTTTTATAGGTCTTCATGAAGATTAAGGTATGGTGATCCTTCATCTCTAAGTAACCTTTCACTTGGAGAGTTCTTCTCAATGTTTTCAAAGAAAGTTTATGATCAAAGTTCTTCTTCTCCAATCTAGCCATGGGTTTTTTCTCAAAACGTTTTTAATGATTAAATCATGATGAATTGAAGTTAATACAATGGTTTTAATGTGTTTTAACTCCAATTGCATGATGAACCCATGTTCCTTCCAAAATTGGTTTAGCCTTTGCATGGACTTTGTGATCTTGACTTGTTATCTATTGAATTATGATTCCCTTACGTTGAATTGATTGTATATACTGTTATTTACATGAATTTATGTTGAATTGATGTTGAATGATCCATGAGGATCAATGTATGAAGATTTGAGCATGTTTAGCCTAGTTTTCTACAATTCACTGTAACATTGGTTTTCTTGTGATCTAAAGTGAATTTCGATTAAGTTGTGGTTCTTGTAGCTACTGTTTTAGGTTAATACCATGGTTGAATTGTGGATATAAATCATGTATGACCAAAGTAGAGAAGGCTTGGTTTGAATTAATCTAGGTTCTTCTTGTCCATGAAGTTGTAACTTGTGATCTTTACGTTAGGTTAGTCGCTATAAGAATTGATTATGGTTAATGTCTATAGCTGCTGCCTATAATTAAATATGAGGATGAATTATATGTAATTAAAACAATATGGGTCAACTGATGATAGGTTGAATATGATTAATCTATGTAAACTTACGTTCCATGAACTCCCTATATGGAAGTATGCTTGTATCGACCTTAATGGCAAATTGTAGTAGTGTCTCATCTAGATTATGATTTCATTAGCTACTGACATAGGGTGATATGATTCATGAAATATTACCTATAATCCATATGAATGAAATTGGTTAATCATCTATGTTCTTCTACTTTCCTAGTATGTGATGTATATGTTATGGTATAATCTTGTGGCGACTTGTACATGGTTTCTTATATGTTTAAAGTACATTTAGCTACTTCCATATATGTGTTTTATTGATGAATAAGGTGTATTGATCAATGATGATCAAAGGGTGAGAATTGGCAAGAATGCTTATTTCCTTTACTCTTCTACTTCTCTATTCCTTTATAGTAATGTTGATGAAGCCTTGTATGGCATTGTGTGGTATGGTCCACTTATGGTGGCGGTGTTTACTTTATTGTCATTATATATGTGTTGACCATGTATTTGAAGGCAAATTGATGAACTTATGAACATGTGCTTAAGATGATACTATGAGAAGCTTATGCTTACTTTCCTATTCTAGTTGTGATTTAGGTTGTACGGCTATTGTTTGAGCATGTGTATAATCATGTTAGGGTATTATATAGGTGCTGCCATTAATGTGTTAAGATGGTTAATAACCCTTTACCCATGTACCCCTTATATGAAAGTGTAAATAGATAAAGTTAGGAGTCTTGATTACACTGTGTATATTATCTTGTCTCCTATGCTATTATGTGTTGTGTGCTATGTGCTTGAAGTGTAATGTGGTCTAATAGGGTGTCTGACTTAATAAGTTATTTATAGTCATTATGTGATCATGTTGGTCAATGTACACACACTCTCACCTACATGCATCTTGCAAGTAGTATAAGTCATTATGTCTAAATGAAAGGTAGTTCTCATATTCACTAGTGTCTACTACTATGTATGTTAAGGTGATGTTTATGAATGTATGATTTGTATTCACTTACTAAGATGACTTGATAGGGGTACTAGTATGGGCAAGGGTATGGGACCTTGTCTATGCACTGCACATGTGTATCTTGATAGGATAGTTCCTAGGTTTGGTTCTTTTGCATATGAAGGATGATTATATGAACATGTTATGAATATGATATGAAGAAGTATGAATGTGTATAGTGTCTTAGTAGGTTTATATGAAAGGATTGCTCATATAGTTATGCCTATAGACTTATGCATTGATATATGAACATGTGTGACCTTATGTGTTATGTGAAAGGTTTGCTCACATCTAAGTATACACTCACACGCATGGATGATCTAGTTAGTGAGAAGAGGCCTTGCTAGGGGTGCCCAAGAATACTCCAAAACTAGATAGGTGCTTGAATATGCTATAAGCATATGAATGATGAATATCCTAAACCTATGTCTTATAAATAAAGGTAATAAAGGCTTTTATATAAATGGAACTTAGCTTAGCACCGAGTGAACTTGACATTGAGAGGTGTTGACTTTCCTTGGAGGAATATTCACCATTTGTCCCTTATAGAGTGTTGACTTCCCTTAGAGGAATACTCACCTATGGACCTACATGAGGTGTTGAATTTCCTTGAGGAATATTCACTCATGTTTTCTCATGAGGTGAGGCCCCATTACTAAATGGTATATAGAGGGAATACCTATCTCTTAGTTCCATAAACTATGCTTGCCACATAGGATCTAGCAAAGTGGTTTCACTTAGGATGCTAGAATGTATGTTAATGTTCTACCTTGGCTAGGTAGGAACACCTTCCTTTGGTGTAAGGCTCTACAACACCAAATTCCATGTTTATCACCCATGGTCTTAGTGTCGGTTAAGGCTATGGTTTCCCTAAAGATAAAATGGACAATGGAAGTAATTGAATAGGATCCTAACTAGGAGGACTTAAAAAAAGTTACTTAGGATAGGTGGAAGTAATGAACCCATCTAGACATTGCACAAGTGACTCCTTAGGAAGTCTTAGGAAGGTACCTTATTACATAGGATTATGTATGTGTCCTTTATGTATGATATTGTAGTCTTGGTTTGACTATGATTATATTGTACTATATTTCTATGATGGCATGTGTCGTCTTGTACAGATGCTATGTATGGTATTCTCTTATGTTCCTAAGGTGATGCATTGCACCAAGTATCCCTAAAGGATTACTTAGTAAGCAAGTGTATTAAAAGAAAGAGTTAATGTTAAGGAGAGTGAGTTCATTGTAAAGTGACCTCAAATGGGGATTAAATTCTATATGTGCTTTTCTATGATGTTTGGCCTTTGATTATGTTTCTATGAATTATGTGGATGATATAAATGCTATTGATAAAGGTTTTATGATGATTTACTCAAAATGGCATGAAGTATGATTTCAAAGGAAATGTCCCTTTTAAATGCATGTTTTTGCATGGTTGCCATACTTAGTACATTCTTGTGCTAATCCCATTATTCTTTACTTTTACACAAAGTGTAGGTTATGGAATGCTTAAAGGATATCTATGATTGAGGAGCTTGATAGGTGATTTACCAAGCTCAAGGAAAGGAATCATTAAGTTCAAGGATGTCCTACTAATGTCTTTAATGTAAAATCTTTAAATATTATATAGTTATGTAATGTGTCGTATGGGCCGTGTCCCTAATGTATTCTAAAATTATTGAGTCTAAGATGGCAAAGAGACTTAGAGTCTAAATATGTATTATGACTTATGTTTTATATATATACGATGGGATGTTTCTAGCATATGATGTGCTATGAAAAGTTTTAAATTTTCCGCTAAATTTACTATGCCAATGCAATGAATGATATGAGAGGCTTTTCTTATACCTTCGAGAGGTCGACGACGCCGATTACAATCCAAGATTGTATCCTAACTTCTAGGGTATGCTTTTGGGTTGTGACAAACTTGTTATCAGAGCATGAGGTTTATGTAGCGGTTTTAGGTTCTAAAAGTCTCATATTGCCACGTCTAGTAGAGTCTCGTAGCATTGGTGGTGAATCGCGACACATCAAATGGTACGAGAGGCTATAGGATGATAGAGTTTCCCTTCTTCATCAATCTCATATCGTGCCATAGAACTTAATTCTATAAGATCTCTCTCTTATGTTTTCTTGTCCGGTAGTCTTTTTGATGTGATTGTTTGGATGAGGTTGTTCAATGCTTGAGGGAGAAAAGGTGAGTTTAAATTCTTATCTTTGTTTTATGGTTTGAATGAGTATGTGTGAAGGTGTCACTTGTCCTTATTTTGATGATGTATAAATTAACTAGGGCGACTTGAAGGGTTAACTAGACTTAGGTAGGGGTATGGGACTCTACCTATGTCTTACACTAGTTTGCCTTGATGGAGACCTTAGGAGGTTAATACTACGTATGTGTATGATGATAGATGTGAATGTTCCTATGTGATGATGTCTATGCTTATAATCATGTAAGTAGCCTAGTGTGCTAAAGAATTGGAGTTATCCATGCATGAAGGTTATAGATGAGTGGAGTATGGTGCTAATTGTAGTTCTTGTTGTGTTATTTGGTTTAGCGATGTTATGGAGCTTTACTTGATCATTGCACATGTTAACTCTATGGGGATTATGATTGGTTATCTTACCTTGCTATGTATGAAATATCTCTTATTTGATGATGTGATGCCAATTATGGCAATATATGAAATCTATGTGAAATAGCATGTTATGTCGAATGATGTATGTCATGATATAGTTGAAGCATGCTAGAAGTTATGGTGGTTAAAGTGAATTCTCTTAAATTGTGTATTCCTATATGGTTTTGTATGATGGTAGCCAAACATAGAATTTGAACTTGGATTGTTTGAATAACTACCTATGGAAGTATGCTATCCTATGAGTATATGTGATTAACAGTGTGCATTGTTTTCCTTTGTATATAAGTGGTACTTGATGAGTTGCTAGTATAAATTGAGTCTTTTGTGGAGACTTGAGTTGTAAATATAGTATGCATGCTTATAGAGGATGAGTGGGTAAAGCTTTGTATCTTATAGTTCCATACTTGTTCCATCAAATGTCTAAAGGTTGCACTTTTGGGTAATTGGGAGCATGCTAGTTGTAAAGACTAGGCAACTTATTGTATCATGTTTGTAGAACTTACTAAATTGCCATTTGATTTGATGTTGTTGAAAAATGTGTAGAATTTATGAATATGAACATGATAAGGAATGTGGAAAAGAATTTTTGCTATTTAGATTGAAGGATGAGAATCTTATGACATGATGAATCGTAGAGTTATTTCTAAACTCCTTGTTGTTAAATTGAATTAATGAAAATTCTCTCTAAAGTAGAAGAAACTTACTAAATTGCCATTTTGATTTGATGTTGTTGAAAATGTGTAGAATTTATGAATATGAAAACATGATAAGGAATGTGGAAAGAATTGCTATTAGATTGAAGGATGAGAATCTTATGACATGATGAAATCGTAGAGTTATTTCTAAACTCCCTTTTGTTAAATTGAATTAATGAAAATCTCTCTAAAGTAGAAATCATTTTAAGTGATGAATATGAAGTTGTTGTTAGATCCTCTATATGTTGGGTTAAGTTGCTCTTAATTGGGTTACCCTAAGTGGGGGATGGTGTTAAATAGTGAAATTATAGAAATTGTCTACATTGTTCTTCTATTCTTACTTGAATTGAAAATATGAATTCTTAGTATGCTTGTTCATGAAAATAGTCTTGCATAAAGTGTGAATTGCATGATCTTTATATAATTGGTATGGATTGATTGACAGTCATCTTAGAGAC
>CM040629.1:46519042-46565868 GCA_022817965.1 Solanum lycopersicoides | reverse complement strand
ATGGTGAATTTTCCAAAGAGCATGTAAAGAAGTTTTTGATAAAATCCATGTTTTCTCTTGTTGACTTGCATTTCAATGTGCTAATTGTGAAGTTGACTTCATGAGTAAGGCAAGGAACTTGGTAATAGTCACTTGTAGGGTAAATTGTTTAGCTTGTAATGGAAATTGAGTCTCTTTACAATGAAATATGTTGACTCTCTTAAAAATTTAGTGCTTTCAAGATTTGTAATGCAAAATTGTAGGCTCATTCTGAAAAGTTTATGCATGTCTTGGCTTGAAAGTTGAATTTCTCATTTTTAAAGAAATTGATCTGTACTTGCTAGGTGTGAACTCATGATGCATGAAATGTGTTGAGGAGCAAGATATTCCTCCATGTACACCACTAGGCATGGTATGATTGAGTATGACTTAACTAACTCAAGCTTATATACATTGAAGTATGAGTGCCTAACTAACTTGAGTATGAGTTATGATCTGCCTATTAGTAGCTTTTCAAGATTTTATTGTAATGAATTAAGGCGTAATGATCGTGTTATGATTAGGAGAAGGATGTTCCCCTATGAACATGAAAAGGACTTTTGTGTTTGATGCATTAAAGAGTGAGTGAGTAATGGTTTTGCTTGCTTGTGTGCATCGAGTACTAAAATGATTTGATGATATTTTAAATGTTATTAACTGCTATTATGTCCATTAAAGTCCTTGTTGTGATTAAAGAGTCCTAAGTGTCATTCGAGGACGAATGTTCCCAAGTGGGGGATATTGTAAGACCTCGAAAATGAGATAAGGTGTCTAGATCCTAACATGTTCGTCTTAATGTTATAAGGTCCTAAGATGCCTTATTATGTTATATATAGGAAGTGTGCAAAGTTTGAAGTAATTTGGAAGTCGGACGTCAAGGGACGTCCAAGACGTTCGACGAATAGTCGCTTATGTGCCTCATGTGTGTATGCATGCCTAAATTGTTTGAACTAAGTCTAATGAGTCTTGAAATGGTTTTTAAATGATTTTTAATGTTATTGAATGAAGTTTCGTGAAGTTTGGAGGTCAAACGCCCAACAACGTCGAAGGCGTTCGAAAGATAGCCCCTAAGATGTTCATCGTATGTCATGTTGGGGTCAAGGCTATTTGGACGTCTTGTAGGTGTTTGTTTTGGATGAAACTTATGTGGAAGGTCTATAACATTCTAAGGTTTGTAATTGCATTTGAAACTTCCGGGTACGACTTCTAAAGGGCCCCACAAGAGGCCCCAAAAGAAGGACCCAAGGCTGCCTAGGACAGTTCCTGGGCAGTGTCCCCTTGACGGACCTAATGACGGATCGTTGGGCCACCAATGGACCGTCAAGCAGGTCTCGTCAAAGGGGGATTGCCTTGGGCAGGTCTTGATCCAAGAATTTGGCTAATGCATGGCGACGGAGGCTGCCACGGCCCGTCATGGCCATGACGCCCCGTCGAGCCCCTCGTCGCGGATGGCCTGCAGGTTGGCTTCTGCTTGCTGTCACTCAAAGGTGTGAATGGGAAATTCACCCCACGTCTAAACTGACTATAATAGATTTATTTAAGTAATTTTAGGTGTATATAAGTCATCCAAAACTTGATCAACCCATTCCCAAAAATCCTCTCACATGTTTAAAGCCTTTCCCTCCCAAAATATTCTCTCTAGAACCTCCATGGTTTTTGAAGATCAAGAACAGCTTGTAGATTGGATTCTCATGGGTTCTTCATCAAGTTTTATAGGTCTTCATGAAGATTAAGGTATGGTGATCCTTCATCTCTAAGTAACCTTTCACTTGGAGAGTTCTTCTCAATGTTTTCAAAGAAAGTTTATGATCAATGTTCTTCTTCTCCAATCTAGCCATGGGTTCTTTCTCAAAACGTTTTTAATTATTAAATCATGATTAATTGAAGTTAATACAATGGTTTTAATGTGTTTTCACTCCAATTGCATGATTAACCCATGTTCTCTCCAAAATTGGCTTAGCCTTTGCATGGGCTTTGTGATCTTGACTTGTTATCGATTGAATTATGATTCCCTTACGTTGAATTGATTGTATATACTGTTATTTACATGAATTTATGTTGAATTAATGTTGAATGATCCATGAGGATCAATGTATTAAGATTTGAGCATGTTTAGCCTAGTTTTCTATAGTTCACTTTAACATTGGTTTTCTTGTGATCTAAAGTGAATTTCGATTAAGTTCTGGTTCTTATAGATACTGTTTTAGGTTAAAACCATTTTTGAATTGTTGATATAAATCATGTATGACCAAAGTAGAGAAGGTTTGGTTTGAATTAATCTAGGTTCTTCTTGTCCATGAAGTTGTAACTTGTGATCTTGACGTTAGGTTAGTCGCTATAAGAATTAATTATGGTTAATGTCTATAGCTGCTGCCTATAATGAAATATGAGGATGAATTATATGTAATTAATACAATATGTGTCAATTCATGATAGGTTGAATATGATTAATCTATGTAAACTTACGTTCCATGAACTCCCTATATAAAGTATGCTTGTATCGACCTTAATGGAAAATTGTAGTAGTGTCTCATCTAGATTATGATTTTATTAGCTACTGCCTTAGGGTGATATGATTCATGAAATATTACCTATAATCCATATGAATGAAATTGGTTAATGATCTATGTTCTTCTACTTTCCTAGTATGTGATGTATATGTTATGGTATAATCTTGTGGCGACTTGTACATGGTTTCTTATATGTTTAAAGTACATTTAGCTACTTCCATATATGTGTTTTATTGATGAATAAGGTGTATTGATCAATGATGATCAAAGGGTGAGAATTGGGTAAGAATTCTTATTTCCTTTACTCTTCTACTTCTCTATTCCTTTATAGTAATGTTGATGAAGCATTGTATGGCATTGTGTGGTATGGCCCACTTATGGTGGCGTTGTTTACATTATTGTCATTATATATGTGTTGACCATGGCTTTGAAGGCAAATTGACGAACTTATGAACATGTCCTTAAGATGATACTATGAGAAGCTTATGCTTACTTTCCTATTCTAGTTGTGATTTAGGTTGTATGGATATTGTTTGAGCATGTGTATAATCATGTTAGGGTATTATATAGGTGCTTCCATTAATGTGTTAAGATGGTTAATAACCCTTTACCCATGTACCCCTTATATGAAAGTGTAATAACTAAAGTTAGGAGTCTTGATTACACTGTGTATATTGTCTTGTCTCCTATGCTATTATGTGTTGTGTGCTATGTGCTTGAAGTGTAATGTGGTCTAATAGGGTGTCTGACTTAATAAGTTATTGATAGCCATTATGTGATCATGTTGGTCAATGTACACACACTCTCACCTACATGCATCTTACAAGTAGTATAAGTTATTGTGTCTAAATGAAAGGTAGTTCTCATATTCACTAGTGTCTACTACTATGTATGTTAAGGTGATGTTTATGAATGTATGATTTGTATTCACTTACTATGATGACTTGATAGGGGTACTAGTATGGGCAAGGGTATGGGACCTTGTCTATGCACTGCACATGTGTATCTTTATAGGATAGTTCCTAGGTTTGGTTCTTATGCATATGAAGGATGATTATATGAACATGTTATGAATATGATATGAAGAAGTATGAATGTGTATAGTGTCTTAGTAGGTTTATATGAAAGGATTGCTCATATAGTTATGCCTATAGACTTATGCATTTATATATGAACATGTGTGACCTTATGTGTTATGTGAATGGTTTGCTCACATCTAAGTATACACTCACACACATAAATGATCTATTTAGTGAGAAGAGGCCTTGCTAGGGGTGCCCAAGAATACTCCAAAACTAGATAGGTGCTTGAATATGCTATAAGCATATGAATGATGAATATCCTAAACCTATGTCTTATAAATAAAGGTAATAAAGGCTTTTATATAAATGGAACTTAGCTTAGCACCGAGTGAACTTGACATTGAGAGGTGTTGACTTTCCTTGGAGGAATATTCACCATTTGTCCCTTATAGAGTGTTGACTTCCCTTAGAGGAATACTCACCTATGGACCTACGTGAGGTGTTGAGTTTCCTTGAGGAATATTCACTCATGTTTTCTCATGAGGTGAGGCCCCATTACCAAATGGTATATAGAGGGAATACCTATCTCTTAGTTCCATAAACTATGCTTGCCACATAGGATCTAGCAAAGTGATTTCACTTAGGATGCTAGAATGTATGTTAATGTTCTACCTTGGCTAGGTAGGAACACCTTCCTTTGGTGTAAGGCTCTACCACACCAAATTCCATGTTTAGCACCCATGGTCTTAGTGTCGGTTAAGGCTGGTTTCCCTAAAGATAAAATGGACAATGGGAAGTAATTGAATAGGATCCTAACTAGGAGGACTTAAAGTAAGTTACTTAGGATAGGTGGAAGTAATGAACCCATCTAGACATTGCACAAGTGACTCCTTAGGAAGTCTTAGGAAGGTACCTTATTACATAGGATTATGTATGTGTCCTTTATGTATGATATTGTAGTCTTGGTTTGACTATGATTATATTGTACTATATTTCTATGATGGCATGTGTCGTCTTGTGTAGATGCTATGTATGGTATTCTCTTATGTTCCTAAGGTGATGCATTGCACCAAGTATCCCTAAAGGATTACTTAGTAAGCAAATGAATTAAAAGAAAGAGTTAATGTTAAGGAGAGTGAGTTCATTGTAAAGTGACCTCAAATGGGGATTAAATTCTATATGTGCTTTTCTATGATGTTTGGCCTTTGATTGTGTTTCTATGAAGTATGTGGATGATATAAATGCTATTGATAAAGGTTTTATGATGATTTACTCAAAATGGCATGAAGTATGATTTCAAAGGAAATGTCCCTTTTAAATGCATGTTTTTGCATGGTTATCATACTTAGTGCATTCTTGTGCTAATCCCATTCTTCTTTACTTTTTACACAAAGTTTAGGTTATGGAATGCTTAAAGGATATCTATGATTGAGGAGCTTGATAGGTGATTTACCAAGCTCAAGGAAAGGAATCCTTAAGTTCAAGGATGTCCTAATGTGTACTTATTGTAAAGTCTATTTAGTAATGTATAACTTTGTATTATGTCTTAAGGGCCTTGTCCTTAATGTACTCTAAAGTTATTGAGTCTAAGATGGCAAAGAGACTTAGAGTCTAAATACGTATTATGACTTATGTTTTATATATATACTATGGGATGTTTCTAGCATATGATGTGCTATGAAAATTTTTAAATTTTCCACTAAATTTACTATGCCAATGCAATGAATGATATGAGAGGCTTGTCTTAGACCTCCGAGAGGTCGACGACGCCGGTTATAATCCATGATTGTATCCTAACTTCTAGGGTATGCTTTTGGGTTGTGACAGACGGAGGCCTGTGATGCCCCGTCATGGCTGTGATGCCCCGTCATGAGGCTGTCGTCGCGCGCACCTGAGTTCTTTGCAGGCTGCTACCAATTAATGGGTGAATTGGTAAATTCACCCCACTTCTAAATTTAATGTTGGACGATTATTTAAGGGTCTTATGGGTATTTTAATTAACTATATAAGTAGTTAACACCCTAAAGACTTCATTCTTCCAAATTGAAAACCCAAAACACTTAGAAAATATCCCAAACCTCCATTGAAGACCCTATTGAAGAGGCAGCTTGGTGAGGTTTTTTTTTGTCGAAGTTCTTCATCAAAGTGAAGAATTATCATCCTTGAGCTATGGCTTTTGTTCCTTGAAACTCTTTTCATCAAGGAGCCCAATCCTCAAGATGTTTTTCAAAGTTTTCTAAAGTGAATTGTCCAATTTCGGGATTCTACCATGGGTTCTTGCATAAATGATTTCTATACATTGAATTATGATCTAATTGATATTGTATTGATGATTTTAACATAAATTACCTATGAACCCATGTAAATTGATGAACCCTAGTTTTGACTACTTATTGGGTTACTTGATATTAAGCTAATTTTGATGAATTGTTGTGTAGTTTCTTATGGGCTTTATAATGATATAAGTATTGTATTCAATTGATATCTAATTGATCTTAGATTGTTAAACCTAGATTGAGTTGATTTAGATTCATTGGGTTTTATGGTTATTGCTTTGAATTATTGTTCATGGCCATGGGTAAGGGCCTTGTGATGTTGAATTTGTTGATTTGGCATTGAATTGAAGTGTGGATGAGGGGATGAAGGTATGATTCCCCATTTTCTTTAATTTGATATTAATTATACTTCAATTCTATTGTGCTTGGTATGGTCCACTTATGGTGGCGATGTTATGTGTCTTATGGCAAGGGAAGTAGTGCTAGTTAAGTATGAGACTAGAATACAAAGAAGCCCTTCATATTCCTTAACCATGTGCCTACATGGGATGTGTCCAAGTTCTACCATTGGCAAGTAGAACAACCTCATCGGAGTAGGATAGAACTCCAGATTCCATGTCTTGCTACCATGGTCTACGTCAGTTATTGCCTATTCTCTTCATGTGCAATACCTATTAGCATTAGATAAGTTTATGCGGTTTAGGTGGTGGTATGGGACTCTATCTTGACATTGCACAATAGGCTTTTAAGGTGTTATGTGGAATTTCCTAGGTCTTGTCCAAGACCATTATGTGAGTGTCTTATGTGATGTATTATGTGAGTGTCTTATGTGATGAGTGAGTCTTAATGAACTAATGAACTAATGACCTCTGTTAGTAACTATGTAAATGAATGAGTACCTAATCTAAAGTGTCTTAAGCATTCCTTAGCTAAAGTGTGAGGAGGGCATGGAAGGATGATCTCTTCATGTCTTATCTTTGGAAGTCTTGAGGATGACTCTAGTTAGGGAAGTTGGTTAATCTTGTTGACATGATCTAAGCCTTAGGTAGTCTTGAGAACTATTTAGGTAATCTTGAAGAGGTCACTATGGTCGTTATCTTCTTGATTTACTTAAGTAGGTCTTTTGATAGCCTTTGGGTAGAGAATGTCATATCACCTATGGTTAGCGATTTAGTGAGAATGATTCTACTATAAGAAGTTCATAGGATCACTTGAGTGTGTGTGTAAGGGATTGTATGGGCGGTTCCTTCATATTTTACTTATGGGAGACTTAGGATTCATGATTGGTAGAGAAATCTCGCAATGATGCTTATGATTGCTTTGTAATTATGTATGCAATTCATTGTAGGTAATCTTAAGGGCCGTTTAGGCACATCTAGAGAGGGTGTATGGACGGTCTCTCTTTGTGTGACTTAAGTGAATCTTAGGATGACTTTAAGTGAGGGAATTACATGCTAGAAGATGTTAAAAAGGAAAGGCTAGGACTTCACTGTAACAGTGAATGGGCTTCACTGTATAGTGAAGTGAACTCACTGTAAAGTTAGCTTTAAATTTCTGAGTTATGTTTTAATGTTATGTTATGTGTTTTTAAATTGATTAATGATGTTATTATGAATAAAATATTATTTGTAAAATGAAAAGATACAATTTCCAATAAAGTCGATTTTCATGATTTTTATGCATAATGCTATACTTAGTACATGTGGTTGTACTAATTCCATGCTTTATTTTCTATCTATAGTTCTTGGTAGGTTAAGAGCTTTTGAGAAGTGAAGACTTGGACTTACAAGATCGTTCAAGAAGAAGTTGAAGTATGTCCTCACTTGACTCTAGGGCATACATCTTTTATGTTTTCTTTGAAGTGTTGTAAATAGACTATGTATTTCTATTTTTGTATTGAAGTATGGGCCGTGTCCCAAGTATTCTAGTGTCTTAGATGATGAGATTGAGACTTAGTGTTTTTCCTAATTTCTACTTATATGAAAGAGTTTAAAGACTTCTATATTATCTTACGAATTTTTTTAATTCCGCACTACTTTTAACTATGTATATGCAATGAATGATATGAAAGAGGCTTGTCTTAGAACTCCGAGAGTTCGACGACGCCGGTTACAATCCAAGATTGTACTCTAACTTCTAGGGTATGGTTTTGGGATGTGAGAAATATTATGACAAGTAACTGGAGAAATTATGAATGATGCCAACAAATTGGCTAACAAATCTATATCTAAACATATTACTCCAAAAAGTCATTCTTATCTCCATATAGATGAACTCATAACATAGGGTATGCCAATCAATGGGACAAGTCCCAACATACCCTATCCACACGAACTTGTGAATGCAATAACTTCTTACAAAGAATAAATAACAATCATAAAGAATGATATAAGGTAGTAAATGACGTGAACAAGTTAAGGTAACTAATGAAATAACTAAAAGCTTAAGTTATGAGATTGACCTAATATAGAGTGTTAGAAATAAGTGAAACGAGTCTCAAGGAACACTTAATCTTTATGTGAAGAATACTCACATAAGAGGGTGCCAGAGTCCGTGAGACCAATCTCACTCACACCATGATGATAAAGTAAAGACTTAAGATCATATTCATCAAGGAAAGATAGGGATGAGAAGTCATCCATAGAGTAAGTAAACCTCATAACTAGAAGCAAGCTTCCATAATGTTTGAGTGAACTCTAAAAGATAAGAAGATAAAATCTGAGCTTAGCACTAATAGACTAGCAATGAGTTTGTGCCAACACATGTAAGTCTCATGAGATGATATCACCACCCCGGTGGACCAGGGTCTCAGTACATCTCCTAGTCTTAGAACTATGTTGCCAACATAGGGAAACCTAGCTAGTGCACGTCACCCACTAATCACACTAGCAAGTTAGGACTCACCTTGGTCGGTGATTCCACCCCTTTTCGGTGTGGGGGAGTCACCGGATTTCAATTTTTGTTCACATGATCTATGTCGGTTATAGCTCAGGACAAGCATCCGGTACAATACAGCCGTGAACCCTCCTTATGGTGTGGGGAGACATCGACACGGTTCACCTTAGCCGGTGAACCCCCATTTTTGGTGTGGGAAGACACAGAGCTTGGTTCACTTTAATTGGTGAATCACCCTTTTTTGGTATGGGGCAGACAGTGGATTTCATGAAGCTTGCATGATCTACTTCCGTCAATGCTAAGAGAATTCTTTAACAGAGTAAGAAAGAATAAAGTAGCGTGTTCAAAGTGAACAATCGAGCAAAGAAGTAGAATCATAAGTTCTTAGTGAACTAAGTAAAGTAAGAGCTTAAAGAACTATCCTAGGTCACCTAATTCATTAAATTAGCAATTTAATTAATTAATTTAAATGGTCAAAATGAAATACTTACACTAACCGAGTAACAAGTTCAAGAAACATCCTAGTACCTAACCTAGGATGGTGCACAAGGTTAGTTATGATTATAATGACTTAAGGGTACTTTGGTAATTATACTAGGTCACTTAATTAATTAAATTAGCCATTTAATTAATTAAATTAAATGGGTCAAACCAAAATTCTTACACTAACCTTGTACAACTCAAGAAACATCCTAGTACTTAACCTAGGATGGTCCAAAAAGGGTTAATTTTGGTTCCAGTGACTTAGGGGTAGATTAGTACTTACCCTACGTCCCAAAATTAATTAAATTAAGGATTTAATTAATTAATATAAAGTCAAAATGTTGACCAAAACCATAGTCAACACCAATTTCCAGATTTGACTAAGTGTTATGCTCTCCTATGTTTAGTCAACTTAGGAGGGGCGTTTGGGTAATTGGTGAATTAATTTATTAAATTAACTCATAGAAAAAAAAAAGGACGCAAAAATAGTAAGCCACGAACGCAAGAAAAAGGCAGAAAATTTATTGATTTCTCTAGGGCTATTTCAAGGTTTCTTCAAGGTTTCGTTCAAGGTGGTCTTCGTAGATTAAGTTCTACATAATGTATGGGTTTCTCTCCTGGAATTCTTTCTCCAAGAGTATTTTCGTTCGAACGATTCACAAGATCTTGAAAACTAGGGTTGTTCCCGTCGTTCTCGTCGAACTTCCCTTCCCTAGTATCCTTTTCGATTTTAATGTTGAATAGGTTAGAGATCATGTTGTTGGTATGTGGTGCTGGATGTTCTCAACATGTGTTTTTCTCGAATGATGAGTATCGAATGAACTTATGAACTTATAATTGCGTAAAGTTAATCTTATCATGATAATTAAGGATCGATAATATGCTAAGTTAAGTCCGTGATGTGTTAAGAAAATTATGTGTCTTTGGCCAAATGTTGACTTGCTGTTGTTGTGATGTTATGAAGATGCTAAATCCATCAAATGTTAATATGATGCTGTCCAATATGTTTTTAAAACGTTACACTAAAAGCCATAAACTAAGAATTGACTCAAAGACATTTATGAAATCATATCTTGAATAAATTAGCAATCTGGTTCCAATAAAATTGGCTAACTCTATTTGGTCAAAATGAATATATGCTAATGTCTAGGAACTAATGTAAATGATTAAAAGATTGGCTAAGGGTTCATACATATGGCAATTGAAATATGAACATACGTAAAAATTGGCTTATGCCAAAAAGAATGAATTTTCTAGTCTAACATCCCAAATCTTGAGCCAATACTAATCATATGCCAATTTTTGTGTAGTAAGAGTATCAAGTGTATGTTAAGCACTTCTAAAGTAATATCAATGAATCCATAATCAAGGGCATGACATTCATTGGGACAACTCCCAACATGCTCCACAAGAATGAACTATGAACACATGAAACTCATTGAATGAAGTTCTCATCGTCCATAAATGGTGATATGAAACTACTACATTAAAGTGAGTAAGTAACGTTAGTTATAACATAATTAAAGGGGTCTAAATTAAGTAATTTACCAGAATGGGGTGTAAAAGGAAGTGAGACGAGCCTTACTTACACCAAAGCTAATTTGTTAAAAGAATACTCACGAATGAAGGTGTTAGAATGTGTGAGACTAGTCTCATTAACAACCAAGGATGATATGTAAGGACAATTCACATTCATCAATGTAAAGTAAGGATGATATGTAAGGACAATTCACATTTCATCAATGTAAAGTAAGGATGAGAAGTCATCAAAAGAGTAAATAAATCTCAATCACATTCTATATGTAAGTGTAAGGATAATTCACACCTAATTCGTAAAGAAGAGATGGGAAATCATCTAATGAGCTATGACTACCTCATGCTAGAAGCAAGCTTCGATGATGTATGAGTTGAATGTAAATAGGAACTTTAAACTGAGCACCGATAGGCTAGTTATGGGTGGTGATGCCTTCTTTCGGGAAGGGCGGAGGTTCACGTAATTCTCATGAGATGAGACTGTCCACCAAGGTGGGTATGGGTCTCCCTGAATCTCGTAGTCTTTGAACTATGCTGCCAACATAGGGAACTAGCCAGTGGTTTTTCACCTAAGCAAGTTAGGGATGTTTTGGTTTCACCTTGGCTAGTAACTCCACCTCTTTTCGGTGTGGGGAAGACACCGGATTTCATGAGCTCACATGATCTATGTCGGTAAAAGTTGAAGTTCCTCAAAGTATGAAAGATAAAGAAATGAAAGATACCGAATGTGCTTGTGCAAGACAATCAGGAGGAGAAATCAAATTCAAGTCATGACATTAGGTCATTCTTGGTCATTGCACTTCATGATCCCGATGAGAGTCTTAAACTTCATCCTAGGTATAGCTGGTGTTTACATCAGCCTACGAATGAATGGAATGAATAATGTGAAGTACGAATGAACGAATGAAGCAGAATCTGTGTTTGCTAAAGAAGGCCCTTGGGTTGAGGTCCCATATGTTGGGACCTCACTTGAGATGTCTTAATGTTACATCCACAATTCCAAGGTCTTGTAGATATGAAATGTATAATATATAAAACATGAAAACGTTAACTAAATAACCCATAACTTCCCTAACATGAAAGTAATGAAATCAATGGAATGATCAATATAGAATGGCTTATAAAATGTAATGAATATATAGTGGAATGAATGACTTGCTATAAGAATAGTCAAAGCATGTCCAATGAAGTTTACAATAAGTGAAGGTCATAGCTAATAATGAATCTTCATGTCATGAAAATGAACAAAGCCAAATAAAATTGACTTATAATGACTTCCTTTATTAGGAAAATATCAAAGACAATAATGAATTCAAATATGCTTATCCAAAATAATTAACTAATATATTTAGCCAATAAAGATTGGCTTATAAAGAATTCATGCCCAAAGTAAGTAAGATCATAAGCTTTAATGATATGCTCCAGGAACTATGCACATTATGCAATCAACTAAAGAATGAGTATAGTCAATAAGTATTGACTTATAAATATATTCATGCACTAAATTGTAGTTAAGTCATTTCCTTAATCTCTTGAATTACTTACTTGATTCATTGTGGGTATGGGACTACAATGAATCATTGCACTTGTAAGTAAAACATAGGACCAAAGGAATTAATGAACTACACAACAAGAAGAAGAAAAAGACTGAAAAATTAACTATGTCCCAAAGAGGAGCTCTCGGGTTTGGGCAATCAAAATCTCAAATCTCCGCCCGAGTTGTTCTAAAATTATGCTGATGATACTAATGTCTTGTAATCATATAGAAAATGAGTTGTGTGCTTTGAATGCATTAAAATACATCATATTCTTACCACAATTCACAACTAACGAATTAGGAAAGTCTCATGACTAGACTTTTCATAAATGGCATGTTGCTTAGGAAGAACTTTCATTGATCATGCATAGCTTTATTTGTACATGTGCATACACCCATACTTAGTACAAAGTGGTGTACTAACCCCCTACTATTTAATATTTTTATAGATGCAGGTCAGAGGACAAATTGACGACACTTGCAGCAGTTTGGACTTCAGCGTTTCTCCAAACCATTTGGTAGATCCTCTTCATTTCGAGGATGCTACAGTCTTAGTATAGCTTTAGATATCGACATATCTAGTGGATGTTGTCCCTAACGTTTCTTTCACATTTCATTTCGAACCTTTTGATGTAAGTCCATTTTGGAAACTTAATATATTATATTCATCATTTGTTTTGAAATGTTCTTGATATTAGATGGTTGAATATTGATGTTGAGCTTATTATATAATGTTTAATACATAATGACTATATGAAGTCTAAGTAAACTTCATATGTATAAAAAGTTTTAAATTTTCCGCAAATTTAACTAGATGAATGTGATGAATGCAAGATGAGGCTTGTCTGCGACCTCTGAGAGGTTAACAACGCCGATGGCGATTCAGATTCAAGAATCCGGGTCGTTACAAACTTGGTATCAGAGCATGACGTTAAATTACCTAGGATCTAAATCTCAACACAACCACGTTACGTAGTTTCTAACTTATGGCTGTGAAGCACGCCACAATCATAACTTAGAGACTACGCGATGATAGGAAATCTTCCCTTCTTCTACTCTTTATCGTGCTATCTAGAGCATTGACACTTTGTGTCATTATAAGTATCTAACTTCCTTCTTGTGTGAACGCGTAGAACAATACACACAAGGATTAGGATGGCCAAGTGGTCAAAGGTGCCAAACTCAAGATCTGGCCTTCCCAAGAAGGGGCACTGATGGAAATGTCCAGCGTGACCGAAAGACGTGTAGTAAGTGTGGTCGTTAGCATGGAGGTGAGTACATGGTAGATTCTAAATGCATGCCACGGGTGTTAATGAAGAAGAGGAGGCTAAGTTGGCTACATATAAGCTAAAGGATATGGCTCAGGTATGAATTGGCTCCATAAGTGTTATGTTATGATAGATTGTCGAAACATGATAGTGAGACTTCAGTTTCCAAATGAGTTAGAGCTGGAATGGGAAGGGTGTGGTTCAAATCCAGTAGGCCAAATCGTATCACATTTAAAATCCAATAAGTTGATAGCTAGGGGGTATTTAAACGACTTAGTTAGAGTCAAAGACTTAGAACAAGAAGTCCCTTCCATAGACTCTATGTCCGTACTAAATATGAGGTCTCGTAGGAAAGGGAAGTTGAGTATGAGGTATATAGGTCATTATAAGATCTTACAGCAAGTAGGTAAAATTACCAAACGACTTGGCTTCTGTTCATCCATTGTTTCATGTTTCGATGCTTGAGAATTGTCTAGGCGATCCAACGTACATTCTAGCCGTCGAGGGGTTAGGATTCGATGGGAATCTTTCCTTATGAAGAGGTTCACATTGCAATTTTAGATCGACAAGTGAAGGGACTGAAGAACAAGGAGGTTCTCACCGTGAAGGTGTTATGGAGGAACTATCTTGTTGAGGGGTTAATATGGGAGGCCGAGGCCGATATGAGATCTCGTTACCCTCACTTGTTCAGTTCTTGAGGTTAGATATACTCTCCCTAAGTCTGATTTTGTTTAAGAAACTCTAAGTTTAAGTGCTTTAGTCGATTTGGTGTAATAAGTCCCTAATTGTATGTCTTATGATAGCACTATGTGAGTTAAAACGAATGTTATGTGTGCATTTTATGTTGCTGTTTTGTGTAGCATAGACATGTTTTTCTGTGTTGCATGATTTTGAGGTGCATTAAGTTAAGTGTGATTGAGAAGGAAATTCCTCAATCTCAAATATGAAGCTTCAGATAAGCTTAAATGATATGCATCAACCAAATAAGTATAAATCAGATATTCACAAAAGAGTAATGTTTAAGCATGATAAATTAACTTTTGGAAATCACCCTCTTTGTTTAAATGATGTGTAAGTGTCATTCGGGGATGAATGTTCCTAAGGGGTGGATAATGTAACATTCCGGAAAATCATATGTCTAATGAAGAGACCAGTATACCCTTAGGATAGCCTATTAGGGGTACATAGGCACCCCAATGCCCAATATTGAGAAATATTGGGCATAGTATAGAAAAAATTGGCTAAGGGATATTAGCCAATTTTCTATATACGAATAAGAAATATATTTTTTTTGGGTTGTCATACCCCAATCCAAGATTGATGTTCAATAAATGTACCTGCAAGGAAGACCCTAAGCTAAAATAATAGTATTCATACAATAGATATGAAGTACTAGGCATCCAAGTGTAAAGCTTAGTACCATTCCACATGACCATTTAAAATGATCATGTAAATTAAGTAGTGCCCAAGGACATAGTGAGGATCCTTGGGACAATAAGTAAACATTCCCAAAGGAACCATAAATAATAGTTAGTTAGGAAAGTACAAGCAACCAATGTGCACGCCCATGTGCAAGCACATGGGGAGATACGGCCAAGAGGGGACCACCCTAACCAAATTTGGTTAGGGTATTAAGGGGGGAAAACGTGCCCAAGGGACCACTCCATGTGGGTCCTAACTCCCTAACCAATTCTATACTCTAACCTACTGCCCTAACTAACTAACTAACCTAGGACCAAATGAAATAAACTAATTAGTGCACCCGACAACCTAGGACTAAACCGGGTTGACACTAACCTAGCACTAGTTGAAGAGACAACCTAGTACCTAACCTAGGATTGTCCAAAAGGTTGGTTATGGTCCTAATAACTTAGGAGATACTTTAGTAATTATCCTAGGTTACTTAATTAATTAATTTAGAAGCTTAATTAATTAATTTAAAAGGGCAAAACCGAAATAACAAAACAATTTCCAGATTTCGGTTAAGACAAGAAAAAGAAACATCCTAGTACCTAACCTAGGATAATCCAAAGGGTTAGTTATGGTTATAAAGACTTAAGGGTACTTTAGTAATTACCCTACGTCACCTAATTAATTAAATTATCAATTTAATTAATTAATTTAAATGGTCAAAACGAAATCCTTACACTAACCTAGTAACTAGTTCAAGAAACATCCTAGTACCTAACCTAGGATGGTGCAAAGGGTTAGTTATGGTTATAACGACTTAAGGTACTTTGATAATTACACTAGGTCACTTAATTAATTATATTAGCCATTTAATTAATTAAATTAAAGGGGTCAAACCGAAATTCTTAACTAACCTAGTACAATTCAAGAAACTTTCGTAGTACTTAACCTAGGATGGTCCAAAAGGGTTAATTTTGGTTCCAATAACTTAGGGGTACTTTAGTACTTACCCTAGGTACCTAAATTAATTAAATTAAGGATTTTATTAATTAATATAAAGTCAAAATGTTGACCAAAACTATAGTCAACACCAATTTCCAGATTTGACTAAGTGTTATGTTCTCCTATGTTTAGTTAACTTAGGAGGGGCGTTTTGGTAATTCGTTAATTAGTTTATTAAATTAACTTATTAAACCTAAGATGTATAATTCAAGATCAGTTCTTAAACCTAAAAATCACGTTCAAGAAACATCCTAGTACCTAACCTAGGATGGTGCAAAGGGTTAGTTATGGTTATAACGACTTAAGGGTACTTTGATAATTACCCTAGGTCACTTAATTAATTATTTTAGCCATTTAATAAATTAAATTAAAGGGGTCAAACCGAAATTCTTAACTAACCTAGTACAATTCAAGAAACTTTCGTAGTACTTAACCTAGGATGGTCCAAAAGGGTTAATTTTGGTTCCAATAACTTAGGGGTACTTTAGTACTTACCCTAGGTACATAAGTTAATTAAATTAAGGATTTTATTAATTAATATAAAGTCAAAATGTTGACCAAAACTATAGTCAACACCAATTTCCAGATTTGACTAAGTGTTATGTTCTCCTATGTTTAGTCAACTTAGGAGGGGCGTTTTGGTAATTCGTTAATTAGTTTATTAAATTAACTTATTAAACCTAAGTTGTATAATTCAAGATCAGTTCTTAAACCTAAAAATTACGTTCAAACTCATAGAAAAAAAGGACGCAAAAATAGTAAGCCACGAACGAAAGAAAAAGGCAGAAAATTTATTGATTTCTCTAGGGCAATTTCAAGGTTTCGTTCAAGGTGGTCTTCGTAAATTAACTTATACATAAGGTATGGGTTTCTATCCTTGAATTCTTTCTCCAAGAGTGTTTTCCTTCGAACGATTCACAAGATCTTGAAAAGTAGGGTTGTTCCCGTCGTTCTCGTCGAACTTCCCTTCCCTAGTATCCTTTTCGATTTCAATGTTGAATAGGTTAGAGATCATGTTGTTGGTATGTGGTGCTGGCTATTATTAACATGTATTGTTCTTGAATGATGAGTGTCGAATGAACTTATGAACTTATACTTGCGTAAAGTTAATCCTATCATGATAATTAAGGATCGCTAATATGCTAAGTTAAGTCCGTGATGTGTTAAATAAATTATGTGTCTTTGGCCGAATGTTGACTTACTATTTTTGTGATGTTATGAAGATCCTAAAGCCATCAAATGTTAATATGATGCTATCCAATATGTTCTTAAAACGTTACACTAAAAGCCATAAACTAAGAATTGGCTCAAAGACATCTATGAAATCATATCTTGAATAAATTGACTATCTGGTTCAAATAAAATTGGCTAACTCTATTTGGTCAAAATGAATATATGCTAATGGCTAGGAACTTATGTAATTGATTAAAAGATTGGCTAAGGGTTAATACATATGGAAATTTAAATATGAATATACGTAAAAATTGGCTTATGCCAAAAAAGAATGAATTTGCTAGTCTAACATCCCAAATCATGAGCCATACTAATCATATGCCAATTTTTATGTTGTAAGAGTATCAAGTATATGTTAAGCACTTCTAAAGTAATATCAATGAATCCATAACCAAGGGCATGACATTCATTGGGACAACTCCCAACATGCTCCACAAGAATGAACTATGAACACATGAAACTCATTGAATGAAGTGCTCATTGTCCATAAACGGTGATATAAAGCTACTACACTAAAGTAAGTAAGTAACGTGAGCTATAACATAATTAAAGGGGTCTAAATTAAGTAAGTGACCAGAATTGGGTGTTAAAGGAAGTGAGACAAGTCTTACTTACACCGAAGCTAATTTGTTAAAAGAATACTCACGAATGAAGTTGTTAGAATGTGTGAGACTAGTCTCATTAACACCTAAGGATGATATGTAAAACAATTCACATTCATCAATGTAAAGTAAGTATGATATGTAAGGACAACTCACATTTCATCAATGTAAAGTAAGGATGACAAGTCATCAAAACAGTAAATAAATCTCAATCACATTCTATATGTAAGTGTAAGGACAATTCACACTTAATACGTAAAGAAGAGATGAGAAATCATCTAATGAGATATGAATACCTCATGCTAGAAGCAAGCTTCGATGATGTATGAGTTGAATGTAAATAGGAACTTTACACTGAGCACCGATAGGCTAGTTATGGGTGGTGATGCCTTCTTTCAGGAAGGGCGGAGGTTCATGTAATTCTCATAAGATGACAGTGTCCACCAAGGTAGGTATGGGTCTCCCTAAATCTCCTAGTCTTTGAACTATGCTGCAAACATAGGGAACTAGCCAGTGGGTTTCCACCTAAGCGAGCTACGTATGTTTTGGTTTTACCTTGGCCAGTGACTCCACCTCTTTTCGGTGTGAGAAAGACACCGGATTTCATGAGATCTATGTCGGTTAATGTTGAAGTTCCTCAAAGTATGAAAGATAGAGAAATGAACTATACCGAAGGTGTTTGTGCAAGATAATCAGGAGGTGAAATCAGATTCAAGTAATGACATTAGGTCATTCTTGGTCATTGCACTTCATGATCCCGATGAGAGTCTTAAACTTCATCCTAGGGATAGCAGGTGTTTACATCAGCCTACGAATGAATGAAATGAATAATGTCAAATACGAATGAACGATTAAAACAAACTCTGTGTTTGCTAAAGAAGACCCTCGGGTTGAGGTCCCATATGTTGGGACCTCACTTGAGATGTCTTAATGTTACATCCACAATTCCAAGGTCTCGTAGGTATGAAATGTATAATATAAAAAACATGAAAACGTTAACTAAATAATCCATAACTTCCCTAACATGAAAGTAATGAAATCAATAGAATGATCAATAGAGAATGACTTATGAAATGTAATGAATATATAGTGTAATGAATGACTTGCTATAAGAATAGTCAAAGCATGTCCAATGAAGTTTACAATAAGTAAACGGCATAGCTAATAATGAATCTTCATGTCATGAAAATGAACAAAGCCAAATAAAATTGGCTTATAATGACTTCCTTTATTAGGAAAATATCAAAGACAATAATGAATTCAAATATTCTTATCCAAAATGATTAACTAATATATTTAGCCAATAAAGATTGGCTTATAAAGAATTTATGCCCAAAGTAAGTAAGATCATAAGCTTTAATGATATGCCCCAAGATCTATGCACATTATACAATCAACTAAAGAATGAGTATAGTCAATAAGTATTGACTTATAAATATATTCATGCCCTAAATTGTAGTTAAGTCATTTCCTTAATCTCTTGAATTACTTACTTGATTCATTGTGGGTATGGGACTACAATGAATCATTGCACTTGTAAGTAAAACATAGGACCAAAGGAATTATTGAACTACACAACAACAAGAAGAAAAAGACTGAAAAATTAACGAAGTCCCAAAGAGGAGCTCTTGGGTTTGGGCAATCAAAATCTCAAATCTCCGCAGGAGTTGTTCTAAAATTATGTTGATGATACTAATGTCTTGTAATCATATATAAAATGAGTTGTGTGCTTTGAATGCATTAAAATACATCATATTCTTACCACAATTCACAACTAACGAATTAGGAAAGTCTCATGACTAGACTTTCAAGAAATGACATGTTGCTTAGGAAGAACTTTCATTGATCATGCATAGCTTTATTTGTACGTGTGCATACACCCATACTTAGTACAAAGCGGTGTACTAACCCCATACTATTTAATATTTTTATAGATGCAGGTCAGAGGACAAATTGACGACACTTGCAGCAGTTTGGACTTCAGCGTTTCTCCAAACCATTTGGTAGATCCTCTTCATTTCGAGGATGCTACAGTCTTAGTATAGCTTTAGATATCGACATATCTAGTGGATGTTGTCCCTAACGTTTCTTTCACATTTCATTTCGAACCTTTTGATGTAAGGCCATTTTGGAAACTTAATATATTATATTCATCATTTGTTTTGAAATGTTCTTGATATTAGATGGTTGTCTATTGATGTTGAGTTTAGTATATAATGTTTAATACGTAATGACTATATGAAGTGTAAGTAAACTTCATACGTATAAAAAGTATTAAATTTTCCGCAAATTTAACTAGATGAATGTGATGAATGCTAGATGAGGCTTGTCTGCGACCTCTGAGAGGTTAATGACGCCGGTGGCGATTCTCATTCAATAATCCGGGCCGTTACACTTGTTTGTTTGGTGCATTGACTTCTATGTGATGATTTTATGAATAATGTGAGATGATCTATGATTCATTGAAGTCCTTGTTGTGATAAAAGTGTTCTAAGTGTCATTCAAGGACGAATGTCCAAGTGGGGGATATTGTAAGACCCCCAAAATTAGTTAGGGTGTCTAGATACTAACAGTTTCGTCATAAGGGTCTAATGTCCTAAAATGGTTTATTATGTGGTATTGAGGCAGTTTTTATAGTTTGAATTCATTTGGAAGTTAAACGTCAAGGGACGACCAAGACGTTCGACGACTAGTCACCTAAGGGGCCCTATGTGTTTTATGTTCATATGTGTATGTAATAGGACTATGAACTATTATAATGAGTAATAATTATGTTTATAAAAAGTTTATGGATTTTCATTAAGTTTAGAGGTCAAACGTCCAAGAACGTCTAAGACGTTTGAAAGTTAGCCCTGGAGACGTTCATGTGTGTCTTGAGGGCGCCTTGCATGTTTGGATTTGTTTTATGTGTTCATTTTTCGTGAAACTTGCATGGAAGGTCTTCAACATGTTAATGTGTATATTTACGTTGGAAACGCCCAGGTACGACTTCCCAAGGGCCCCGTAAGAGGCCCTCAAAAGGACCCAAAGGCAGTCGAGACACTGCCAATCGACGAGCCATGTTGACGCCCCATTTCCCAATCGACGCCCCTTCGATGGGAGGAGTAGATAAGCAATTGGATTTGTGGGACTTGTGACTCAAATAAGGAGCTGCAGTCACCAACGACGGAGCAGCAGAACGCCCAGTCGATGCTATCCGTCGATGGTTGCCTGCAACTACATGCGTGCGACTCTTTTATTTAAGGGGTCAATGGGAAATTCACCCCACGTACTAACCTAAACCTTTTTGGTTTATTTGATTGTTTTTGGGTGTAGTTAAGTGATAAAAAAATGTGAAGAAACAATTTAATCCATTCTACACAAATTAGACTTTCCCTCAAAAACCAATTCTCTCTAGAAACCTCCATTGAAGGTGAAGCTCAAGAATAAATTGGAGCTTGGATTCCCATGGATTCTTCATATTTTTTTAGAGGTTTTCATTTACATTAAGGTATGGTGATCCTTCATCTCTTGTTATCCCTCCATCTACAGAGTTAATGTCAAAGTTTTCAAAGAGAAGATATGATCAAATCTCTTCTTCTTCAATCTAGCCATGAGTTATTTCTCAAAAAGTTTTCAAAGTCTTAATCATGATGAATTGATGATAATTTATTAGTTTTAACGTGAATTTGAATCCAATTGCATTGTGAACCCATGTCCCTTCCCAAACTCGATTTAGCCTATGCATGGGCATTGTGATTGTGTCTTGTTATTGGTGGATTTATGATTCTATTATGTTGAATTACTTGTGCCAACTTTTAATTATGTATATTTATGGTTAATTGTTGATGAATTGATCCATGTGGTTCAATAAATGAAGATTTGAATAAGTCTAGCCTATGTCTCTATGTGTTCACTATAACATTGACCTTATAATGTATGAATGTGGAATTCGATTATGTTAAGATGATTGTAGCTAATGCCTTAGGTTAATATCATGGTCAATTGTTGGTATGAATCTTGTACGATCAAAGTAAAGAAGGCTTGGTGTGATTTGATCTAGGTTCTTCTAGTCAATTGATTTATAATGATATGTATGTGATGTGATCTTAATTTTTTGTTAGATGAAGCATGATTCCTTTTGAGTAATGATCTATTTAGCTACTGCCTAACATGTACATTATTGATAAAACATTATTGATTATCAAGTATTTGGGGAATTAGTAGGATTGCCTATTTCCTCTACTCTCTATTGAATTGATAGTTTACTACCTATGTTGGTATCTTGATCTTGTAGAGATTTAAGTATGATTTCATTTGTGTTAAGTGTATATTTAGCTACTTCCCTATAGTGTATTAATGATGAAAAAGGTGTATTGATCAATAATGATCAAAGGATGATGGCTTGGTAAGAATGGCTCTTCCTCTATACTTTTCTATATTATTGTAGTTGATAAAGCCTTGTATGGCATTGTGTGGTATGGTCCACTTATGGTGGCGGTGTTTACTTTATTGTCATTATATATGTGTTGACTATGGATCTTTAAGGAAAGTTTATGAATATATGAGTATGGTTATGATGATCACATACACATTGCACTAGTGGACTTAGATTCGGATTGTGAGTAAGGTTTTAAAATGCTTTATGTGAAGTGAAATGAATAGATGTGCAAGTGTATCCTACTGTAAAGCAATTAGAGTTTGACTTAACTGTTTCTATAATGTATTATACTTCTATGATGGTATGTGTTGGCTTATGTAGGTAGTATGTATGTTTCCTTTGTGGCCCTAAGGTGATGCATTGCACCAAGTACTACTAGAAGGTTACTTAGGAGGTTAAGAAGTTAAAGAAAAGATGTTCACTGTAAAGTGGAAATAGCTCACTGTAAAGTGACCCCAAATGTGTCTTAAATTCTATGTTGATTTTATATGAGGTTTGGCCTTTGAATATGTCTATATGAAGTATGTGAATTTTTGAAATGCTATTGCATCAAAGTTTTATGAAGTTTTCTCAGAAAGATATGAAGTATGATTTTCAAGAAAATGTCTTTTAAATGCATGTTTTTGCATGGTTGTCATACTTAATGCATTCTTGTACAAACTACATTCTTCTCTACTTTTTACACAAAGTGTAGGCTATGAATGATTAAAGGATGTATTTAATGGTGAAGACCTTGATAGATGATTCCCAAGCTCAAGGAATGGAATCCTTAAGTCCAAGGATTCCTAAGTCATATCTTTACTATAAAGTGTATAATATAGTACTTATGTTTTAAGTTTTAAGGGTCGTTTCCCTAATGTACTCTAATGATGTTGAGTCTAAGATGGAAAAAGAGATTAGAGTCTATCGATGTATTATGATATTATATATATATATATATATATATATATATATATATATATATATATATATACATATATATATATATATAGAGAGAGAGAGAGTAATGTTCTAGCATATGATGTGCTATGAATGTTATAAATTTTCTTCTAAATTTACCAATGACAATGCGATGAATAATAGATATGGGCATTTATAAGACCTCGTAGAGGTCAAGTACGCCACGTTACATATTAGGGGTGCTCCCATATGTAACAGGGTTCTAGTAATTTGATTTAGGATTTCACTTTATTTTTTATGGTTATGGTTAGGGTTAAGGTTAGGGTTAGGGTTAGGGTTAGGGTTTTGATTTTTTTTTAGGTTTTGGGTTTAGGGTTTAGGATTTGAGGTTTAATATCAATGGTTTAGTGTTTAATGTTTGGATTTTTGTATTTTGGGCTTGGGGTTTAGAGTTTATTGTAGGGTTAGGGTTAGGGTTAATGTTAGTGTTAGTGTTAGGGTTTAGGTTGTTTTTTAGGTTTTAGGATTTGGGTTTAAGGATTTGAGTTGTAATATGTATGGTTCGTGTTTAATGTTAGGGTTTTTGTATTTTGGGCTTTGGATTAGGGTTTAGGGTTTAGGAATAAGGTTAAGGATAGGGTTCGTATTAGTGATAGGGTTAGGGTTAGGGTTTAGGGTCTTTTTTAGGTTATAGGTTTTGGGGTTTAGTATTTTTAGTTTAAAATTTATGGTTTAGTGTTTAATGTTTGGGTTTTGGTATTTTGGGCTTGGGGTTTTGGGTTATTGGTTTAGTGTTAGGGTTAGGGTTTGGGTTAAGGTTAGGTCCAGGATTTAGGTTTTTTATTAGGTTTTAGGGTTTGTGGTTTAGGATTTGAGGTTTAAAATCTATTGTTTACAGTTTAATTTTTGGGTTTTCTTATTTTTCACTGTGCTTTTTTTTTGGACTTAGGATTTAAGAGTTTTGGTTTAGGGTCTAGAGTTTAGGGTTAGGGTTAGGGTTAGGATTAGGGTTAGGGTGTAGTTTTTTGTTAGGTTTTATTCTTCAGGGTTTAGCATTTGAGGTTTAAAATTTATGGTTTAGTATTTAATGTTTGGGTTTTGGTATTTTGGGCTAAGGATTTCGGGTTTAGGGTTTTGGATAAGGGTTACGGTTAAGGTTAGGGTTAGGGTTAGGGTTAGAGTTTTGGGTTTTCTAGGTTTTTGGGTTTAGGGTTTAGGATTTGAGATTTAATATTAATGGTTTAGTCTTTTATTTTTAGGTTTTGGTATTTTGGGCTTGGGGTTTAGGGTTTATGGTAGGGTAAGGGTTAGGGTTAATTTTTGTGTTAGGGTTAGGGTTTAGGTTGTTAATTAGGTTTTAGGATTTGGGGTTAAGGATTTGAGTTGTAATATGTATGGATTAGTGTTTAATGTTAGGGTTTTGGTATTTTGGGCTTTGGGTTTTGGGTTTAGTATTTAGGGTTAGGGTTAAGGATACAGTTAGGATTAGGGTTCATGTTAGGGATAGAGTTAGGGTTAGGGTTTAGTGTATATTTTTTAGGTTTTTGGGTTAAGGATATTTTGATTAAAATCTATGGTTTGGTGTTTAATGTTTGGATTTTGGTATTTTAGGCTTAGGGTTTTGGGTTAATTGTATGGGGTAGGGTTAGGGGTAAGGTTAGGGTTAGGGTTAGGGTTAAGGTTAGGGTTAGGGTTAGGGTTTAGGTTTGGGCTAGGGTTAGGGTTAGGGCGTAGGTTAATTTTAGGTTTTAGGATTTGAGGTTTAAAATCTATGGTTTATTTTTTAATGTTTGGGTTTTCGTATTTTGGACTTGGGGTTGTTTTGGACTATTTTTGAGTTAGTGTTTAGGGTTTAGGGATAGGTTTACGATTAGGATTAGGGATAGGGTGTAGCTTTTGTTTTTTACATTTTATGGTTCAGGGTTTAGCATTTGATGTTTAAAATCTATGGTTTAGTATTTAATGTTTGGGTTTTTGTATTTTGGGCTTTTGTTTAGTGAACGAACCTTCTGGGGGTCTGGGGCTGAGCAACACCCCTAAGACTTATCATTTATTAAAAACAAGAAGTACATAGACGGGGTCATAAACATTACCTCTGATCCTCTGGTGGGTTATGGGTTGACCAACCTACTAAGTTTAGTCAACTGGACCTGAAACATCAAGTTGTATTCAAAATAAACTAAGCACCTATGAAGGACTCCTCCTTAATACATACTTTACTAAGAATACATAAATGAGGGAGACTCTCCCCTTTACAAGAAATGTCTATAAAAGTAAAAGAACCTATTTTAATAACTATATCAAAACTAGACCTAGACATTATGACTAGGATGTATAAAAGTATTTCTTACACATTATACAACATGTAAAAAATAAAAGTTTGACAAATGATTATTGTAAATCGTAAACAGACCTTTCATCATAAGCCTCTACCTCTAGATCTTGTGATTTATCTATTAGTATTTACAGATTGAAGATTATGTCTAGTTGACTTCCTTCCACTTGGTAACAACCCTTGTTTGTCTTTAACTTCTTGTATTTCTTCTTCATAATCAAGGTGAAAGGTGGATTTAACCTCTTCTTCATCTTCATTATTATCTAAGGATCAAGTATCTTCATCATACTCATCCTCAGATTCTATATGGCTATTAATCCACCTCCCTATTAAGTTGTTGTTGCTTTTGATGATCAGTTTCACTTCCATGTTCTTCGTGTTGTGTTTCCTTAATGTTATCACTTTTTTTTACTCAATCTTTCCTTAGATTTATTGTTACTGTTTTGGGGAGATTTTTCTTCTTCTTGAAGTCTTGGACTGCTTGTTCCTTCCTCTTCTTGTTGATCATATAGTTGAGGACTTGTGCTTTGTCCTACAAAATAGTGATTTATATTGTGACCTGCACGAGATTAATGTCCACCTATTATTTTGGGCTTAGGGTTTTGGGTGTATGATTTAAGGTTAGGGTTAGAGTTAAGGTTATGGTTATGGTTAGTGTTAGGGTTTTGGTTTTTTTAGGTTTTTTAGGTTTAGGATTTAGGATTTGAGGTATCAATGGTTTAGTGTTTAATGTTTGGGTTTTGGTATTTTGGGCTTGGGGTTTAGGGTTTATAGTACAGTTAGGGTTAGGCTTAATGTTAGGGTTAGGGTTAGGGTTTAGGTTGCGTTTTTAGGTTTTAGGGTTAAAGATTTGAGTTGTAATATCTATGGTTTAGTGTTTAATGTTAGGGTTTTGGTGTTTTGGGCTTTGGGTTTAGGGTTTAGGGTTTAGGGTTAAAGATAGGATTAGTGTTAGGGATCGTGTTAGGGATAGGGTTAGGGTTAGGGTTTAGGGTTTCTTTTAGGTTTTAGGTTTTGGGGTTAGGATTTTTTGTTTAAAATATATGTTTTAGTGTTTAATGTTTGGGTTTTGGGTTTTTCGGTTTGGGGTTTTGGTTTAATGGTTTAGGGTTAGGGTTAGAGTTAAGGTCAGGGTTAGGGTTTTGGTTAGGGTTAGGGTTATGGTTTAGTTTTTTTTTGGGTTTTAGGGTTTTTGGTTTAGGATTTAAGGTTTAAAATCTATGTTTTAGTGTTTAATGTTTGAATTTTGGTATTTTGTGATTTTTTTTAGTGAACGACTCTTGTGGTGGGTTAGGGGCTGAGCTACACCCCCGTGCCTTATCATTTATTAAAAAGAAAAAGTACATAGAGGGGGGCATAAACCTTACCTCGATCCTAAGGTGGCTTATGAGTCAACAAACCTACTAATATTAGTAAACTCAACCCGATACATCAATTCGTATTCAAAAGAAACTAAGCACCTATGAAAGACTCCTTCTTAATACATAGTTTACTAAGAATATATAAACGAGGGAGACTATCCCCATTACATGAAAAGTCTATAAAAGTAAAATAACCTATTTTTATAAATATATCAAAACTATGCATAGTCATTATGACTAAGATGTATACCATTCTTTATCTTACACATTATACAACATGTAAAACATAAGAAATTTGACAAATAATTACTGTAAATCATAAACAGACGTTTCATCACAAGCCTCTACTTGTAGATCTTGTGATTGGTGTATTAGTATATAGAGATTGAAGATTATGTCGAGTTCCCTTCCTTTCTCTTGGTGAGAGCCCTTGTCTGTCTTTAACTTCTTGCATTTCTTCTTTATAATCAGTATGCAAGGTGGATTTAACCTCTTATTCATCTTCATTACTATCTAAGGATTGAGTATCTTCATCATACTCATCCTGAGACGCTATGTGGCTATATTAATCCACCTCCTCGTCATGTTGTTGTTGCTTTTGATGATCAACTTCACTTGCCTATTCTCTCTATTGTGTTTTGTTAATGTTATCCCTTCTTTTTTACTCAATCTTGCCTTAGATTTATTGTTACTGCTTTGGGCATATTCTACTTCTTCTTTAAGTCTTGGACTGCTTGTTCCTTCCACTTTTTGTTGATCATATTGTTGAGGACTTGTGCTTTGTCCTGCAAAAGAATGATTTGTACTGTGACTTGCAAGAGCTTGGTGTCAACCTTCTATTTTGGGCTTAGCTTTTTGGTTTTATGGTTTAGGGTTAGGGTTAGGGTTAAGGTTAGGTGTAGGGTTTTGGGTATTTTTAGGTTTTTGTGTTAATTTTTTTTTTTTAGGTTTTAGGGTTTAGGGTTCAGGATTTGAGGTTTAATATGAATGGTTTAGTGTTTAATGTTTGGGTTATGGTATTTGGGCTTGGGTTTTAGGGTTTATGTTAGGGTTAGGGTTAGGGTTAATGTTAGGGTTAGGTTAGGGTTAAGGTTGTTTTTTATGTTTTAATGTTTGGGGTTAAGGATTTTAGTTGTAATATATATGGTTTAGTTTTTATTGTTAGGGAATTGGTAGTTTTGGCTTTGGGTTTATGGTTTAGGGTTTAGGTTTAGGGTTAAGGATAGGGTTAGGGTTAGGGTTCATGTTAAGTATATGGTTCGGGTTAGGGTTTATGTTGTTTTTTAGGTTTTATGGTTTGGGGTTAAGAATTTGAGTTGTAATATCTATGGTTTAGTGTTTAATTTTAGGGTTTTGGTATTTTGTTCTTTGGGTTTAGGGTTTAGGCTTTAGTGTTAGGGTTAGGGTTAGGGTTTGGGTTTTTGTATTTTGGGCTTAGGGTTTCTGGTTAATGGTTTCGGTTAGGGTTAGGGTTAGGGTTAGAGTTTGGGGTTTAGGGTTTAGGTTTAGGTTTTTTTTTTTTTTAGGTTTTAGGGTTTGTGGTTCAGGATTTGAGGTTTAAAATCTATGTTTTAGTGTTTAATGTTTGGGTTTTGGTATTTTGGACTTAGTGTTTTTTTGGACTTAGGGTTTAGGGTTTAGGGTTTAGGGTTTAGGGTTAGGGTTAGGGTTAGGATTAAAGTTAGGGTGTAGGTTTTTTTAGGTTTTATGGTTCAGGGTTTAGCATTTGAGGTTCAAAATTAATGGTTTAGTATTTAATATTTTGTTTTTGGTATTTTGGGCTTAGAGTTTCGGGTTTAGGGTTTAGGGTTAGGTTGGGTTATTTTAGGTTTTATGGTTTAGGGTTTAGGATTTGAGGTTTAATATCAATGATTTAGTGTTTAATGATTGGGTTTTTCGTATTTTGGGCTTGGGGTTTGGAGTTTATGGTATGATTAGGGTTAGGGTTAGGGTTAAGGTAGGGTTAGGTTGTTTTTTAGGTTTTAGGGTTTGAGGTTAAGGATTTCAGTTTTAATATCTATGGTTATTGTTTAATGTTAGGGTTTTTGTATTTTGGGCTTTGGGTTTAGGGTTTAGAGTTTTGGGTTAGGGTTAACGATAGGGTTACGGTTAGGGTTCTTGTTGGGGATAGAGTTAGGGTTAGGGTTTAGGTTAATATTTAGTTTTTATGTTTTGGGGTTTAGGATATTTGGTTTAAAATCTATGGTTAAGTGTTTAATGTTTTTATTTTAGTATTTTTGGCTTGGGATTCAGGTTAATGGTGTAGGGTTAGGGTTAGGGTTAGGGTTAAGGTTTATGTTTTTGTATGTTTTAGGGTATGTGCGTTTAGGATTTGAGGTTTAAATGGTTTATTGTTAAATTTTTGGGTTTTCCTATTTTGGACTTAGTTTTTTTTTTTACTTTGGGTTTTGGGTTTAGGGCTTAAGGTTTAGGGTTTAGGGTTTAGGGTTAGGGTTAGGGTTAGGGTTAGGATTAAGGTTAGGGTGTAGTTTTTTTTTAGGTTTTATTGTTCAGGATTTAGCCTTTGATGTTCAAAATCTATGGTTTAGTATTTAATGTTTTTTTATTCGAACGACCCTTGTGGTGGGTCAGGGGTTGAGCAACACCCCCAGGCCTTATCATTTATTAAAGTCAAAAAGTACATAGAGTGGGGCATGAATCTTAGCTCCGATCTTAATGTGGGTTATAAGTTGACCAACCTTCTTAGGTTAGTCAACTAAACCCGATACATCAATTTGTATTAAATAGAAACTGAGCACCTATGGAGGAATCCTCCTTAATACATAGTTTACTAAAAATACTTAAATGAGGTAGACTCTCCCCTTTACAAGAAAGGGTCTACCGAAATTAAAGTGCCTATTCTAATAACTACATCAAACAAGACGTAGTCATTATATTCTAGGAGGAATAACAATATGTATCTTATGTATTATACATCATGTAGAACATAAGGTATTTGATAATGATTAGTGTAATCATAAAATATACAATTCTCTATGACTTATATTTTAACTTCACAAACCACTACTTCTAGATCTTGTGATTGGTCTATTAGTATTTGTAGTTTGAAGATTATGTCTAGTTTCCTTCCTTCCTCTTGGTGACAACCCTTGTTTGTCTTTCACATCTTCTATTTCATCTTTATATTCAGTGTGAAAAGTGGATTTAACCTCTTCTTCATCTTCATTACTATCTAAGGATCGAGTATCTTCATCATACTCATCCTCAGACGGTATATGGCTATATTCATCCACATCTTCATTTTTATCGTTGCTGTCAACTTTCAAGTTTGTGTCATGCTCCTTCTCTTGTATTTTTTTTGTATCTCTCTAGGTGCTCTCTAACAACTAGTTTTGCCTTCATTATAATGGTGACTCCGCCGCCGGTGAAACTCTGTCCACCGGATAATCCACAAGTTCCAGGGGATTCAACAAAATTATCAGATGAATCTTCGAAGTTGGGGCGCAAAGAAGCAGTATAAATTTTAGAAGAGGATTTGGAATGGGCAATAAAAATTATTGAAATGGTGAATTCTGGTTCTCTACTAGTTTAATCGAGGGAAGAAATGAAATCTACATCTTAACATTCATCTTCGGCTAAAATATCAACTGATTTTGCCGGTCCAGATATGAGATCATATCGCGCAAGTGGAGATCGATTGGCATGCAAATCATGGGATGAACACATTAGAAACGATTGATTTCTGATGAAGGAAAGATGAATCCAAGTATTGGGGTTTGTTCTACTTATCAGGGTGAACAATATAATGAAAAATCGAGGCAAATAATAGTTGGAATAGACGATTTTCAAAGTTCAGGTGGCGGCTCTGGAGCTCCGATCATCATTGGAGACTTAGTATAAGAGGAAATGTTCATAGAGATTAAGGTGGTATCCTAATGTAACTCTTGATAATCCTAATCTTACTCTACTCGATTCTAGTAATATGCAGGTTCAATAAAATCCGCAAAAAAGAATCAAGAACAGGGTTTGTGGAAATTGGCATCAATTTCTTGTCCTACATTGTACAATACGACAATCCCCAATTAGACAAAGTTTTTTATCCAAATACAGGGGAAGTTCTGTCTAATTCTGCTTTCCAGCGTCATCAAGATGTTCTTGGATATGATTTGAGTATCCAACCAGGACAAGGAAATGTACATATACGTAAGAATGATTAAGGATCACAGGCATGTAAGATAGCTAATTTTAAAACTACTCCTATTCGTAACAATGCAAATATTATAGATAGTGTTAATGTTGGTCTTAATATTGTGGGTAATGTTACTGGGAATACTGAGAAAAGGTTTGGGTGTTAAGCAACATGATGGAGATGTGATTCAGCATCCTCAATCTCAACATAACCCATTTCCTCAACTTTCGAATAATTTTGTGAAGTATAATAAGAAGACTAACTACAAATGGGAAAGGGCAACATGAATATGTTCATAATAAGGAGCAGCAAAAACCGTAGGAAAGAACTAGCTCCTTACACACTTATTCAATCCTACGCTTCTAGACTTAGAGTTAATCTAGCCAAAATCGTTGCCCCCTTATTGTTTGAGACTCCTAAATACACTTCTAAGTAGGGTCGACCTGCTGTGATTTTTAATGAAGAAGACTTTATGGTTATATGGGTTGATAGATCGTAATCTTAATTATGGTAAGTTTATTAATGCTATGCCTAAGTCGAACTGATTAACAATGTTTTATCAATCAAACTCAATTGTCCAGAGGAGTAGATAGCTCATTTTAATGCTAGACGTGTATATATTGACTTAGATAATAATCTTGTTTTTGTAACTATTTGACTAAACAAAGATCACAATTGAGGACAACCCATGAGAATTCAAGCATGGACACCTACCTTTCAACCGATTGAGGAACACTTATTGTGCCTCTTTGATTCATGCCGGAATTACTTTGGCACTGTTATCACAAAGAAATTCTGCTCTGCATGTTTGACCTTTTGGAAAGGTTTTATATTTGATAATGCTACTATAATAAAGCAAGGTAGCTGGAAGAGTGAGAATTCCAATTGGACTCACAAAAGATAGACCTAAATAGTGTATGTTGGGTATGATGAGGGCAGGATCTGACCAAAAGTACAATGCAACTTATGAATATGAGAACTTACAGCTTATTTCCTATTGTAAGAAATTGGCCACATGATCAATTGTGTAGAGTAAAGTGATGAGGTATCATATCAAGAAACTCGTGTAGGGGATAGTGGAGTTATTTTGGGAAGGCATAACAAGAAAAAAAAAATAAAAAAAAAATAAGATGCACAACAACTATGGCAGAGACACAAATTGGTAATGCTCTAGTGAATTGCTGCAAGGAAAACAACTTGGAGTCACAATACATAAATATAAAGGCTCAGAAATAATATCTAAGGAGAAGAATTGCAAACGATAGAAACAAAGCAAATAAAATGCAGAGAACAAGTCCCTAAGCACATACACGAAAAGCCAAGGATTTACAGCACAAGAGTTTTACAGAAAGTAACAATTCATCTAGAAAAAAGTAGATAATAAACATTAATTTGCTAATCTTAACACCTTTATTGATATAGATAAACAAGACAGGGTACAGACTCAGCCTGGAAATAGCTGCAAGACCAAAAGAACGCCAATGAATTTCAAACTTACATCAACCAAGAATTGTATGTTATATGCCAGAAACTAACATAGGGGAAATTTCAGCAGGGTAAGAAAAATGCAACTAATACAACAATATTCATCATGAACAGGTTATTCCCAAGGATGTCTGGCAAGCTAAAAATCTGTAGCAACAAGAGATACAATCAATTATACGCAGCCAAAATTGTTTAGGAGTCAGAATTTACAGCCAATAGGCCAGGTAGGCCATGCAGGTCATACATGACATGCAGCTATGCTCAAATTAATATAGTTATGTACAAAATGTATCAGATGTACCAGGTATGAGTTCACCTCCTTCGCCATCACAGCACACTATTTTTATTTGTGAAACTAATTAAATTTTTGTAGAGCTTGGAGGAAGTGAAAAAATGGAAATTTAGGAAGGATAGAGAATGCTTTGCAAGAGGAAGAAATGCAACGAAAAGGGTTGGTTGAGTTATGCAGGAAGGAGAAGAAGTAGTTCATCACCTCTCAAACTAGTGTAGATGATAAACTCTTAGATCAAACACAAGTCCCATGTAGATAAAAACAAAAGGCTAGATTTATGTTGGGTTGATATTTTTCTCTAAGTTTTGGAATTATGGTTTATGGTTAGGGTTAGGGTAAGGTTAGGGTTAGGTTTGTTTTTTTTTATGTTTGTGGTTTAGGGTTAGGAGTTAAGGTTCAATATCAATGGTTTAGTGTTTAATGGTTTAGGTTTTCGTATTTTGAGCTTGGGATTTAGGGTTTATGGTATTTGGTTAGGGTTGTTAGGGGTTAGGTTGTTTAATAGTTTTAGGTTTTGGGTTTAGGATTTTTGGTTAAAATCTATGGTTTAGTGTTTAATGTTTGGTTTGGTATTTTGGCTGAGGTTTGAGTAGGTATAGAGGTTAAGGTATGGGTTAGGGTAGGGGTAGGGTTTAGTTTTTTTTAGTTTTAGATTTGGTTTAAAATTCATGGTTTATTGATGTAATGTTGGTTTTCATATTTCAGACTAGGGTTTTTTGGGGGCTTTTTTTGACTAGTATTAGGCGTTAGGGTTCATTAAGGTTGGGTTAGGTTAGGTGGTGTAGTTGTTTTATAAGGTTTATGTTCGTTTAGCAGTTGAGGTTTTAAAATCTTATGGTTTAGTATTTAGTGTTGGGTTTGGCTATTTTGGCTAGTGTTTTGGGTCAATGGTTTAGGTTGCTTGGGTTAAGGTTAGGGTTAGGTTAGGTTAGGTTTTTGATATTTTTTTAGGTTTTTGGGTTTAGGATTTCAGGATTTGAGGTTATATCAATTGTTTAGTGTTTAATATTTGGTTTTGGTATTTGTGAATGGGTTTAGGGTTATGAAGGTTAGTTATTAGTGGGTTAATGTTGTTTAGGGTTAGTTTTAGTTGTTTTTTAGTTTATGTTTGGGTTTAAGGATTTGAGTTGTAATATTCATTTTTATTTTCTATATTAGGGCTTTTGATATTTGGTTGGTTTAGTGTTTAGGGTTTGATTTAGGTTTAGGGTTAAGATAGGGTTAGGGGTTTTAATCTGTTTGAGTAGGTTAGGATAGGGATAAGTTTTTTTTTATTTTTTTAGGTTTTAGGTTTTGTTGTTAGTATTTTTGTGTTTAAATCTATAGCTTAGTGTTATAGTGTTTGGGTTTTGCTATTTGGGCTTAGGTTTTTGGGTAATGATGAGGTTTGCGTTAGATTAAGGTTAGGGTTATGTTTCGGGTTAGGTTTAGGGTTATGGTTTTTTTAGGTTTTAGGGTTTGTGGTTCAGATTTGAAGTTAAAATATATGTTCGTGTTTAGTTTTTGGGTTTCGTATTTTGGACATAGGTTTTTTTCTTGTGGACTTTTTTTTTGGACTTCGGTATTAGGGTTTAGGTTTTACGGTTTAGGGTTAGGGTTAGTATTAGGTTAGGTGTAGGTTTATTTTAGGTTTTATAGTTCATGGTTTAGCATTTGAGATTTTATAATCTTATGTTTTAGTATTCAATGTTTGGGTTTTGTATTTGGCGTTTAGGGTTTAGGTTTAGGGTTAGGTTTAGTTATGGTTAAGTGTAGGTTTTGGTTAGTTAGGGTTTCGGATTATTAAATGTTTTTTGGGTTTAGGTTCAGATTTGGGGTAATATCAATGTTGCGTTTAATGTTTGGATTTTGGATTTTGGGCTTAGGTTAGGTTATGTATGGTTAGGTTTAGTTGTTATTTAGGTTAGGTTTTGGTTTGGGTGTTTTTTACGGTTTTAGTTTTGGATAAGATTGATTGTAATATCTAGCTTTAGTTTAGTGTTAGGGTTTTTGTATATTGACTTTGGTTTAGAGTTTAGGGTTTAGGATTAGGGTTAAGGATAGAGGTTAGGATAGGTTATGTAGGGTAGGTTTAGTGTTAGGGTTAGGTTCTATTTTTTTTATGTTTTGGATTTAGATTTTGTTGTTAAAACATGGTTTAGTGTTTAATGTTTGGATTTGTGGTATTGGGTTGGGAGGGTTTAGCCTTTTTAGGTTTAGGGTTTGTGGTTTAGGATTTGAGGTTTAAAATCTATGGTTTAGTGTTAATTTTAAGTGTTCTATTTTGGACTTACGATTTTGTGACTTAGGGTTAGATTTAGGTTTATGGTTAGGTGTAGTTTTATTTATTAGGTTTTAGGGTTTAGGTTTAGTTATTTAAAATCTATGGGTTTAGTATTAAGTGTTTTTTATTCGACCACCCTTGTGGGGGTCAGCGGGTCTGAGAACACACCCCCAAGGCCTTATCATTTATTCAATCAAAAAGTACGTAGAGTGGGCATGAATCTTACGCTCCGATCTAAATGTGGGTTATAGTACCAAACCTTCTAGGTAGTCAATCAACCCATACATCAAATTATGTATAAAGAAACTAAGCACCTAATGGAAGGACATCCTCCTTAAATAATAGTTAACCTTAACATACTAAAGAGGTAAAACCCTCACCCTTACAAAAAGAGGTCATACCGAAATTAAAGTGCCTAATTCTAATAACTACATCAAACAAGACGTAGTCATTATAGCCTAGAGAGAATAACAATATGTATCTTAGTATTATACAATCATGCGTAAACAAAGTATTTTGATAATGATACAGTGTAATCATAAATATAACATTCGTCTATGACTTTATATTTTAACTTCACAAACCTACTCTCTAGATCTTGTGATCAGCTATTAGATGTTATTGAAATTTTGTCACGACCGGAATCTAGACCCTAGACGAGACCGGCTTCGTTGACCTCTCAACGGCGCAGAAAGCTTACATAACGTCAATTCTACTTCTTTCTACGTTTAATCTTTAGCGGAAAAATATAACTTGTCTGTCTTTCTTATTCGTCATGCTAAACTTTCTAAACTTCAAATCATAGGCGTTCACAAATCAAACCATTCGTAAGTATAGTATAATCAAATGAAAGAATAGTTCATAATTCCATTAAACGTATGTGTTTCCAAACGACACCAATAAAAGTGATGAAATAAAAAGTGAAAGAAACACCTATGGAACCATGTTCCAGCTAGTCTAAAGCCTTACATCCTAAGCTAGTAATAATGGTAGACATCCTAAAAGAAAGCATTGAGGTCTACAAAGTACCGGTATGAAAGCTCCACGTCCGAAAAGCTGCCAAACGTCAACCTATAAGCTCTAGCGTATCCACCTGCCACCATGCCACCTACAAATGTAGATTCTATGGATTAGTTCACACTCGTACTGAAGTAGTGTATATAGCAAGCACACACCAAGGATGATGCCATGAGTAAAATAATCTCTTCCTAACAACATGATTACGGAAAAGTAAGTCCGTGGGAGCTTGCCAAATTGTGGATAGGAAATAGGAACTTTCAAAAATTTGGAATCTAGGAAATCAGTGCAGCGTTTCAAAATTTGGCATTAGCATAGATCATGAGCTTACCAAATAGGATTAGCACAAGTCATGCATGAGAAGTAACATCATCATCCATACTTATCATATTGCACACAACACATAACCATCTTACCACAGTAGTCACCAATCATATGACATATGCACATAAAGTTCTTTTATAACATTCATTCATATCCATGAGACCTTGGAATCCTGACTTACATTAAACTTTCCAAATGAGGCTCAACAATATGGAGACTCAACTAGCGGAGTCTTCATTCGCTAACACAAGTCTGTACTTCATTCATTCATACGTCTCATTTCAATTTCGCGTTCATAGGCTAGTGTGAACACCAAGTATATACCTAGATGTAGTTAACAGACTTTCCATCGGTTTGTTTGCAATGATCAAGGAATAACCTAGTTTCATTACTTGAGTCTATCTAACCTCTGATTAGCCAATCCTAACACCTTTCGTACCTCCATTCATTTCATTATGTACATTCCTTTTAGGGCTGGTCCATTCATTTCATGGGAACTTTAACTATTAACGACATAGATCAGGAAGCATATGAATCCAGTTGTTCCCCCACACCGGAAAAGAGGTGCGAATCAACGGCCAAAGCTGCCAAACACATGCAAGCGTACATGAGGAATTTAACCCTTCCAGATCCCATAAATTGGCAGTAATGTTCGCAATACTAGGAGATATAAGGAGACCCATTACCCGTCATACCCGGACAGTCTCATCTCATGAGAGTTAACTGAATCCTCCGCCCTTCCCGAAAAAAAAGGCATCACGCTCATAAGCTAGTCTATTTGGTGCTTAGTATAAAATCCATTACATTCAACTCATACTCATGGAAGTGCTTCTTAGATGAGGCGTCATCTCAATTAAATGATTTCTCATCTCATCATTAGATTAAGTGTGTTAATTCTCAATACTTTCATTAGAGGTGTTCATCAGTGACTGGTCTCTTCATTAACTATTACCTACTCTCATAGGTGAATACGTTTTCGTAAATTTACTTAGGCTTCATTTTGAATTGTTTCATCTTTTACATTAGCCTATATCATCGTTGTCACACATCATTAACATTCAGCACAATTGCTCTCATAATTAAGTCCCCATTTACTGAGAATGTTCATTTCATCATATCAATGCACTTGCCATTTGTTAGTTTCACACTCTTACTGTAACCCTTTCTAGGCGTTCATCATTTCAAATCTACATAATAATCATTTCACGTATGCCAATGCCCACTTGGCCATTTAGATTGTTGTACAGTCGTGAATTAATCCCTTCTAGGTTACTTCATGCATATACATACATCTTAGGGTCACTTATTTTAACGTTATGCTAGACTTATGGGTCTATACATACAAGCCATGAGGTCATTCATTTAGTTCGTTAAGTGACTCATATCTTCCTAAATTAGGTAGTACATAGACTTTACGTACTCTGTTGTGTATGCTAAGATTTCGATGTCTCGATCTAAGTACATGGCATTATTCTTGAACATTTTAATTCACGTATGACTTATGTATCAATACGGAAATTTGGCAAGGAACCAACAAGATAGAATACTCTTGGACAACACTTACATTTTTCCTTGATTTATTTAGTCCTGCATGACATTTGGACACTAGATCGAGTCCTCCACATCAAATTTTCTTAATTTAGTTCCTTTTCTTTAGAAACTACTCTCCGCTATGGCCCGAGGGGTTGAATCGGATAAACCCGCCCACAACCCTTCATTTTTTTTTTTATTTCGTTGGGAACTGAGATAGGTTGTGGGTATCGAACCCCCACAGCTACTATTATAATTCATTTAAATGTTGACTATCTCTGCGTGGGCAGTGAGGTTGTGGGATCGAGACCCCACAACCACACTTTATTTTCTTTTATTTTCCCTTTCTCCTTTACTCTCCTTCATAGCCTTGAGGTCGTGGGTTCGATCCCACGCCTCAGATTTCCTTTCTTTTATTTTTTCTTTACTTCACTCGTTGCCTGGAGGTCGTGGGCTCGATTCCCACGCCTCCCATTTTATTTTATTAATTTTTGCACTCTACTTTTTCAGCCAGAGTACCCCATATCGATTCCCCTTGACCCCATTTCTTTTCTTGCGATTTTAGGGCATTACACGGGTGAGGTCACAGGTTCGAATCCTGGTGGCCTCATCCCTTTATACTCAATTAAATTTCCAGATTTATTCCTCTACATTTAGCCTAAACTAAACTTGTATGTTTCTGGAAATTTAGTCATTTTTTTGCTTATTTTCACCAACATTTTCACTTGAAATCTTAGGGAAATTCATAGATCATTTAACACTTTTTGGGGTGCATTTTAATAGATTCGTTTAGCCAAAATATTGATACTCAAATCAGCCACACTTCCATTTTAATGAACATCACGATTTACATAGGTTTATGCACGTAAACTGACAACCAAAATATTATCAAATTTGAAGCCTTAACCCGAGAACCTCATTTACAGTAACATACTTGCGCACACACACACTTGCACATAATTTCGAATACATGGTTGTCTTTCATACGATTTCAAGTACACAAACCTAATCATATTCATCACGAAAACATAACATACACCTAAATCTACCAGCAATCATACACAACCTACGATTCATTGGGAGCTTGTGACAGGGGCATGCAAAAGGGGAAATAATCCTAGTTTTCGAATGAATAATATGAACCTTAAGGGGGTCTCTTGGGAAAGGGACCAAGAGAAAAGAAAACCCATACCTTTTTGACGTTAAACCCTTGACTTGCTACCAAATACTTCACCCAAGAACATGTCTAAGCCTCCTCAATATCAACTCCACTCGAATGACAACCTCCCTTAGCCTAGTGTGCGATTAACATTTGTTTTCTTGTGATTTTGTGTGAGTTCTTCAAGTGTGAAGAACTTGGTTTATTTTTCTGCTTTTGTATCTTATTTTGGCAGAGAAATTTTGTGTGAAAGAATAAGAGAGATTGAGCATGAGAGTGGAGAGATAAACGTGAGAGAGTGGGAGTTGTAGGAGGCTTAGGAGTCTAGTTTTAGGACTTAGTCAATAGGGTTTTGTTTATTTAATAAAAATCTGATTTTTTATTTTATTAAATCAGCTAATGAATAATAATTATTAATTAATTACATTAAATCAATAGCTTAAATAAATATCACATTAATTCATTGCTTCCACCTAGGTTCGAACCCGGGTGGAGCAATACTTCACTTCAAGAGCCCAATTTCGGCCCTCTCTCCCCAAATTGACCCTCCACCTTATTAATTAACTAATTAATTATATATTTAGGGTAATAACGATACTACCCTTAGCCAGGAAAAAGACCATTTTACCCCTAGACCCTTCAAACCTAAGATTTCCCCTTTTTAAGTCCGGTAAAGACTCCTTCGAGTAAATCTTCGTATTCGAGAGCCCTACATCGTTGGACACAACCTTTCAAAGCTCTACTAACTCCCCAAGTTAGTTGGTTTTGCTGTAGCAAGGGTTCCGAGGTCTGGTTCTACGTGCATCAATCCGTGTGAACCCTGGTCTAATCGTAGGCATTCTAGACACAATAAGCATTACTTATCTTATCCATTTTTAGGGTTGTTACATTATCCCCCCTTAGGAACATTCGTCGCCGAATGACACTACTACTATCTATCGTAATGCCAGTCAGATCATAACATAATCACTCTGCACAGTCAAGCAATAGCAACAAAAATGGAGAGATAAGGAAACTTAGATTTAAGAGTAGGGAGTCTAACCTCAAGAGCTGAAAAGATGAGGGTAGCGGGATCTCATGTCGGCCTCATCCTCCCACGTAGCACCCTCCACAAGATGATTTCTCCACAATACCTTCACTGTGGCAATCTCTTTGTTCCTCAGCCGCTTGATCTGTCTGTCTAAGATCTCAACAGGTACCTCCTCATAGGACAAGTCTTCATCGACCCCCAAACCTTCCACAGGTAGAATCGATGCAGGATCACCAAGGCACTTGTTTTACATGGATATACGAAAGAATGGATGGACAGAAGCTAGCTCCGCAGTCAATGCCAACTCATAGGCCACCTCACCCACACGCTGTAGGATCTCGTATGGCCCAACATACCTCGGACTCAACTTCCCCTTCCTGCCAAACCTCATCACCCCCTTCATAGGTGATATCTTCAGATAGACCTGGTTACCAACATCAAACTCTAAGGGCCGTTTTCTGTTATCTGTATATTACTTCTGCCGACTATAAGCAGTATCCAACCTATCCCTAATCACTCTGACCTTCTCTAAGGCCTCATGAATGATCTATGGACACAAAATGGATGACTCTCCAACCTCGAACCACCCAATTTGAGATCTACACCTCCTACCATACAGTGCCTCAAACGGTGCCATCCAAATGCTGGAGTGATAGCTATTATTATACGAGAACTCTATCAAAGGCAGATGGTCATCCCAGCTACCCCTGAAGTCAATCACACACGCTCTCAACATGTCCTCCAATGTCTGAATGGTGCGCTCTGCCTGCCCATCTGTCTGAGGATGAAAGGCAGTACTAAGCTTTACCTGCGTGCCCAATCTCTTCTGGAAAGATCTCCACAAATGTGAAGTAAACTGAGCTCCTCTATCTGAAATGATAGACAAAGGAATCCCATGCCATCTCACAATCTTATCAATGTAGAGTCTCGCATAATCCTCGGCTCTGTAAGTAGACTTCGCAGGGATAAAGTAGGCAGACTTAGTCACCCTGTCCACAATAACCCATATGGAGTCATGATGTCTCCTAGTCCTCGGAAGACCAACCACGAAGTCCATATTAATTGCCTCCCACTTCCAAGTTGCAACCTCAATAATCTGAGTAAGACCGCCAGTCTTAAGATGTTCTGCCTTAACCTGCTGACAATTAGGACACTTGGCCACATATTCTACAATGTCCTTCTTCATGCCATCCCACCAATAAATCTTCTTAAGATCATGATACATCTTGGTGGAACCTGGATGTATGGAATATATGGAACCATGGGCCTTGCAACAATCCTGGTCCGCAAATCATCCACGTCTGGTACACACAGCCTATCCTGGTACCTAAGTATGCCGTCACCTCCCAAAGTAAAAGACTCATTCATCTTTATCAACACTGAGTCCTTCAGCTCCATCAACACATGATCGAGATGCTGACCCTGCTTGACTTCAACTACCAAGGATGATTCAGAACTAGGATGAACTGAAACACCCCCGCTAATAGAGTCAACCAATCGCACACCCAGTCTGTCCAGTCTGTGTACATCTTTCGCCAACTCCTTCTTCTCATCCTCAACGTGGGCTGTACTTCCCATGCTCATCCTGCTCAAAGCATCACCTACAACATTAGCCTTACCTGGATGGTAGTGAACATTCATGTCATAATCCTTCAACAGCTCCAACCATCTCCGCTGACAAAGATTCAACTCCCTCTGTGTGAACACGTACTGGAGACTCTTGTGGTCTGTGAACACATCCACATGCACTCTATACAAGTAGATCCTCCACGGCTTCAGTGCAAACACCACAGCTGCCAACTCTAGGTCATGAGTGGGATAATTCTTCTCATGAAACTTGAGCTGTCTGGCCGTATAGGCTATCACCTTACCAACCTACATAAGAACATAACCCAAACCAACCCTAGATGCATCACAGTAAACAGTGTAATTCTCACCACACTTAGGCAAATTAAGCACCGGGGCTGAAGTGAGTCTGTCCTTGAGCTCCTCGAAACTCTTCTCATAAGTCTCCGTCCATTCTGACTTGGCTTTCTTCTTAGTCAAAGTTGTCAGTGGGGAAGCAATGGAACAAAAGCCCTCCACGAACCTGCGGTAGTAACCATCCAATCCCAGAAAGCTACGGATGTCAGTGGGAGTAAGAGGCTTTGGCCAGTTCTTCACATCCTCGGTCTTCCTGGGATCCACCTCCACGCCCTGATCGGACACAACATGACCCAGGAAGGTCACTGATTAAGCCAGAATTCACACTTGCTGAATTTGGCATACAACTGATGTTGTCTAAGTACCTGCAAGCTTAGTCTCAAATGTTGCTCATGCTCTTCCTTGGTCCTATAGTAGATGAGGATGTCATCAATGAATACTATGACAAAAAAATCAAGGTATTCACGGAAGACTCGGTTCATGAGGTCCATAAATGCAGCTGGTGCATTAGTGAGACCAAATGACATGACTAAGAACTCATAATAACCATAACAGGTACGAAAGGCTGTCTTTGGGATATCTCCATCCCTAACCCTAAGATTATGATACCCTGAACGAAAATCAATCTTACAGAAGAAACTAGACCCTTGGAGATGATCGAACAAATCATCTATTCTGGGAAGTGGATACTTATTCTTTATAGTGACTTTGTTGAGCTGCCGATAATCCATAAACATTCTAAGGGTTCCATTCTTCTTTTTCACAAACAACACTGGAGCTCCCCAAGTGGATATGCTCGGCTGAATGAAACCCTTACTAGTGAGATCTTTTAATTGCAGCTTAAACTCCTTGATTTCAGCTGAGCCATCCTGTAGGGAGGAATTGAAATTGGTTTAGTATCGTGTTCTAAGTCGATACCAAAGTCAATCTCTCGAGGGGGAGGGACTCCAGGCAAATCATCAGGAAATACATCTAGGAACTCATTCACTACAGGCACTGAGTCTATGGAAGGAATGTCATGATCTAAATCATTAACACTAACAAGATGACACAATAACCCCTTGGACATCATTTTATTGGCCTTAAGGTTCGAAATTAAGGGATTAGGACGACTCGAGTTGTACCCCTCCCAGACTAGCTCCTCTTTATTAGGGAAACGAAATCTCACCACTCTACTACGACAATCCAAACAAGCATAACAATGTGAAGCCAGTCCATGCCAAGAATAACATCAAAATCATGCACGGGTAACTCAACCAAGTCTGCACACATAGTCTTACCACTTACAACTATTGGTAATCCTTTTATACTCTATTAGTTCTTACATTTTCTCCTAAAGGTGTACTAACCACTATAGGATCATGCAGAACTTCAGGCAATATCTCAAAAGTGAGAGAAAGCAAAGGAGTTACAAAGGAAAGCGTAGACCCTGGATTAAGTAAAGCATAAAAAGAAGTTGAGAATACTTGCAGCATACCTCTAACCACATCAGCGGACTTATCCAGCTCCTCCCTGCCCTTCAGGGCATAGAATCTGTTCCTCTTAGGAGGCTCGGCTGCTACTGCACCCTGTGGATTAGGCCTAGGCTGAGCAATACCTCCAGCCTGCCCTCTGTTCTGTGGGCAGTCTCTAATCATGTGCCCACTCTTACCGCAACCGAAGCAGGCATTAGTGCCCTGTCTGCACTCTCGATTGTGAGCACGACCACACTTAGCACAGTTCTTTTTTGGACGCTGTATCTCACCTCCATTGCCCTTGTTGGGCTCATTTCTGCCTCCTCTAGGTGCTTTACTCCTCTGAGAATTAGAGTTCCAGAACTCTGCTACTTCTTCTTGAACCTGGGCTGCTCAGGGACGCCAAAATTGTTTCTGTGGCCTCCATGGCTGGGACCTGCCTGATGTTGAGGCTTAGGCCTCCTAGCATCACGAATGCCCCTCTTTTGCGGCTGTCCTCTACCTGCTGGACATGCACCATCAACCTGGAGAGGTCCATGTTATCATGGAGCATCGCAGACCGACACTCCTCCTCCAGATCTTCGTTGATTTCTGTGAGGAACATGCTCATCTCATCCCTGCTGTTAGATACAAGGGAAGTAGCATACCTGGATAATTTAACAAACTTCAGCACTCATCTCATCCTTGCTGTTAGATACTAAGGAAAATCGCATACCTGGATAGTTTAACAAACTTCAGGGAATACTCCCTGACTATCATAGATCCCTGCTTAAGGTTCATAAACTCCTTAACCTTTGCGTCCCTCATCTACCTGGGAAAGAATCTCTCCATGAAGTCTATTTAAACAGCTCCCAAGTGACTGGAACTCCGCCCAAAGCTCGGCTATCCTGCCACATCTTGCACCAAGTCTATGCAACATCCTTGAGTTGATAGGAAGCCTTCTCAGCCTTCTCAGTATTTTTGCCCCCATAGCCACCAAAATCTTATGCACCTCGTCCACAAACTCCTGGGGGTCCTCTGAAGTCTTAGACCCAGTGAAAATAGTAGGATTTATCCTCGTGAAGTCTATCAACCTGTCAGCCATGCTACGAACCGGTGGGTTCTAACTCTGAACATCCTGCTAGTTGACCTGGGCAGTCATAGCCTGGGCCTGCATAGTTATGTCCTATGCCATCTAGGCCAGAGATGCCCGCACCTCCGCATCAGTCAACCCAGTTGGGTTAACCGGGATAGCCACTCCTTCAGCTGGAGCCTAGAGTGGGACCTGATTGCCCCCAGCAGCTGCACCTCCTCTCCTTTGACCAATGGTTCTCCTAGTATTCATTCTCTGAAAACAACAAAGATTGATGTTAGACACGCTCATAACACCAATAAATTAGACATTAGGAAAAGCACGATAAGATCAAAAGAAGGGAAATTTTCCTACGCATCATGCAGTCTGTAATTCAGGATAGTGGTGCACTTCACTACCATGACTTAGAAACTACTCAATGTGGTTGATGTGAACTCATTATTCTCGGAACTTAACCTAGTGCTCTGATACTAACTTTGTCACGACCGGAATCCACACCCCAGACGAGACCGGCGTCGTTAACCTCTCAGAGGTCGCAAACAAGCCTACATACGTCAATCTTACTTCATCTAGGTTAATTTTAGTGGAAAATTTGAACTTTTTGTTTTCTTATTTCATGCTAAACTTTCTAAACTTAACATCATAGGCGTTCAAAAATCAACCATCTAATATTGAGATAATCGAATGAAAGAAACAGTTCATAATTGCATTAAACGTATTTTTGCCAAAACGGCACCAATACAAAGTCTGAAATAAAAGTGGAAAGAAACACTAGTGGAACATGCTCCACTAGCTAAAGCCTACATCTAAGCTAGATAATAACGATAGACATCTTCGAAAGCATGAGGGCCTACCAAGTTCGGATGAAAGTTCCACGTCCTAAATAGCTGCAACGTCAACCTGTAAGGTATCACACCAAAGACATGCATGAGTAAGAATAGCTCTTTCCAAACAACATGATTACAGAAAGTCAAGTCAGTGGACTTGCCAAATTGGGATTAGGAAAGTTAGTGAACTTTCCAAATTTGGATTAGGAAAGTCAGTGAGCTTTCCAAATTTGGATTAGGAAAGTCAGTGAGCTTTCCAAATTTGGATTAGGAAAGTCATGCCATGAGAGTAACATGCATTATCATACTTATCATATTGCACACAACACATAACATCTTACACATATCACATATCATATTGCATATAGCACATAACGTCTTTTATAACATTCATTCATATGCCATGAGACCTTGGAATCCTAAACTTGACATTAATACTTTCCAAAATGAGGGCTCAACATATGGGACCTCAACTAGGGAGTCTTCATTCGTAAACACAGAGTCTGCTTCATTCATTCATACGTACTTCATTTAATTTCGTTCATAGGCTAGTGTGAACACCAGATATACCTAGGATGTAGATTAAGACTTTCATCGGGTTTGCTGTGCAATGATCAAGAATGTAACAACCCTAAAAATGAATAGGATCAAGACTTAGGTTTTTCAAGAATGCTTGCGATTAGACCAAGGTCCATACGTATTGATACGCGTAGAACCAAACCTCAGAACCCTTACTACGCCCAAGCCAACTAACTTGGGAGTTAATTGAGCTTGGAAAGGTTGGAACCAACCATGTGAGGCTCGCGAAAACGAAGATTTAATCGAAAGAGTTTTTATCGGACTCAAAAGAAGAAATTTTAAGTTTTGAGGGTCCAAGGGTAAAATGGTATTTTCCAAGCCAAGGGTAATATTGTAATTACACTGAGAAATTAATTATTTAATGAATTAATTTATTTAATTAAGGCATTTCGGGTGGGGCAACCCGAATTGACCCATTTTCGCAAATGGGGGTCACTCAGGTTCGAGCCCCACTACAAGCAAGGATTTAACTTGCTTTTATTTAATTTAATGAATTAACTTCATTAAATAATGAATATTAACTGATTTAGGAAAAAGAAATCAGATTTCTATTAATTTTAATTATTTATTTAAGTTGACTAAGTCCTACCAACAATCCTAGTTCTAAGAGACCACTATCTCCCATCTCCCACTCTCTTTCACGTAAATCTCTCTCACTTTCACTCTCTTTTCTGGCTGCAAAACGTGAGAAAACAATCAGAAAAGAAGAACCAAGTAAATTCAAAAGTTCATCAAGAACTTGAAAGCTAGAAACTCAAAAGAAGAATAATCTTAAGAACAAAAGGTAAAGATCAATATCTAGACGGATTTTGCTTGTTCTTTCGGTGTTTGACTGATTTTTGGAGAGGTTCTTGGGCAGCATTCTCGTGGTTGAACAAGGAAATTAAGGTCTGGGTCTTCTTACTCTTGGTCCCTT